>JARJLF010001823.1:0-60622 GCA_029378395.1 Mycena leptocephala
CCATACCGCTCGGTGGACCCCAAAAGCCATGGAGTACTCCAGAGTTATGGGTTATCCCTGCTAAAGTTCGGGAAAAATCGGTTGAAAAAGTATCGCATAGGGCCGATTAGTACATAACATCATAGAAGTCAGACACCCCAGGATTTAGGCAAATGATATTGAAAATACATGTTTGTCCTGCATCACCAAAATCGGACGAAACTGGTAAGGCCATATCAGGCCATATAAGGGTCAAAAGCATACAAGGTTAACAGCCTGGTGAAGAATTCAAACGGGCTTATATTAGATCCCTGTTCTTGACCAGGGCATTAACAGCCTGGTGAACTCACGCAAGGCCGCGTCAGATGGCTCAGGGCATTAGGCTATGGAAGCATTTAAATATCGATATCATTCGCGGTAAATGCAGAAAAATGTATATTGATACTCTACAGTGGACAATATACATACATATACCGGAACTCACCCAGGGACCCAGGAGATACAACGGGGAGCACCGATTGCGACACGACTTCCGCTTGAGGGGACATGCTGGAGTTGTGACGAGATTGCGACAAGACTTGAACATGACACGATTGCAACTTGATTGCGGCGAGGCGCACACCGACGTGCGCACCCACGCCGTGGTGCACTTGCTTTAGCTTGCAAACTTGAGGCGGCTTGCTTGGCACACTTGAGAATGGCTAAGTTGGCGCAGGTCATCGCACTCAGGTGCCTTGACGCGTGTCCAACCGATGTCATTCGGCGCTTTGTGAATCGGTCTTGGCGATTTATGGACGCTTACCGGAAGGGTTGACAGGGAAAGTGGCAGATTGGGCCGTTAAAAAGCAAAGGGGCGCAGAACTATTTCAGAGAGCGCCATGGTGTCCATTGAAGCTGTACTTGGCTAGGGGAACGCCTGGAGACCAATTGAAATTTCGATCCGCCGGCTCAAATATTGGCCGTTCCTAAGATAGGCCTCATCCATGCGCATCTAGCTCACACAGCCACTGATGGCAGGAATGAAAACTATGTAACAATTGAACCAGAGCGAAATAGAAAATTCTGTTCCGTAAATCTATTCCAATCGTATCAGGGCATATGCAGTACAAGTTTGGGACAATTTGAGTAAGAAATGAAGGACTAGATAGCTTTTTAGTGGCCCGATCAGTGTTTTTCTTGCGTTTTGCCGCATCAGAATGACCAAAAAGCTATCTAGTCTCTCAATTCAGAACATATTTCTTTGAAATTTGAACTGCATACTCCTTGGCACACTCAGAAGAGATTTACGGAACAGATTCTTTGTTTCGACGTGGTTCAATTTCTAGAGAGTTTTCTTCCTAGCCATCAGTGGCTGTGTGAGCTTGATGCGCATGGATGAGGCCTATCTTAACTGCTCTGGAATTAGTTGACTTCACTACACATGTTACTGACTACGCTAAGTAAAGTGGTAATTTATTTAAAGGATGTTTTCAGCGAGATTCGAGCTCATAACCTCGCGCGAACGGACAAAAGGGCTACACGCTATCCTTCCTCTTTGCTTGTCATAGCCTCCGCCATTCCGGTACATGCATCTGCTTGTCTATCTTATATTGATTGATGGCGGCAACAACTTGGCTTATTGTCAGTCGAAATGAGGCTGAATGGGCCAAATTCTGAGTCGAATGCTTGAGTCGGCTTCATCCGAGTCTGAGAACGAGTAAGATCCTGAGGCACATTAATTCTCCCGCTCGAGATGAAGGCGACGCTTCGAGCGAGTCCACAGAGAGTTATAGCTACTTGATGGACGTTGACATCTCAGATCCCAGTCGGAAGAATACCCAAACTATTTCAATACACTAACCCAGAGGAAGAAGAAGAATTCGAGGTGGATGGATGGAATGAGTTCGATGAAGTGCTTGATGCAGACACACCGATCTCGCGCGAAGAAATGATAGACGGGTCAATGGGGGCGGTCAGCAATGTGAATAGAATCACAATTAACTTGCAACACGGTGAGATGCCGGTGAAGGTAGCTGGGAGTGCCGATCCACCTGTGTTGTTGTTTAGGATTGTGGGGGCGAGTACCAAGAGGCAGAAGAGTCTTGATGGAGCATGTCACGAGTCTGGGCTACCTGCGAGCGGCGAGTCCTATAATTTGATCTCAGCACTGACGCTGGCGAATCAACGACAACGATCCTGCCGGCGATACACACCGCCATTCGTTACGGTAGGCGGGATGGTCGAGGTTCGATTGGTTTTTTTTTTTGTATTATTCCCTGTGTGTCTAGGACATATGGTAGGGATAAAAAGCTAGCTAATATTGTACTGCCTGTAGGTAGTGTAGTATCAATCGGGAGGATGGTTCATACATCTAAACTTTGCGACACCGTGCAGGACGGGTGCGAAGCGGAAAGTCCGCTGGGGCACATAATTGTGCTGAGGAACGTAGAGGAGTGTAACCGATGTGAATGTCAGCCGCGGGCCCATCAGGGAAAACGTCCTTTACTAATTCAGACAAATTTAGGTTTGCAGTTCCTAAATTTGTAAAATTTGTCAGAATCTGTACTGATTCAGCCATATTAGGTGGATTAAGGAGGCTAGAGTGGCGCTAAATCCAACTGGTACACTCTGGTATATTACACAAATGACAAAGCAGGTTGAGGACTGGTTCAAAGACGAGGCGCGATATGCAGCCAACAAGAGAGATGAAGTTAATGGTAGCGAGCCACACACACCCATGTTACCGGCCTGGCATAAAATTTGAACAACTTGAATGTGAATCTGGTGTCCAGGACATTACAAGGTGCCCTACATACTACGCTACCCAACGGCTTAGGCCAGATGCAAACCAGATGCCGATATCGACAGCTAAGTCAAGGCTAAGTAGATTGAAGAGACTCAATTTATAGAACACCACTTTCGGAGAGAAAGTCTAGAACTGGAAAGGTGGGATTCATTTGATACCGTTGACGCTAAGACACGGGCGCGTTGAGTCCGAGTTGGTCGCTGGCAGACTTGAGTAAAGAGTAAATTGCTAAGTCCATTGCCGAGCTAGCCGACAGTCGGATCAGATGGTGGAGCATCACGTGTGCGGAGATCATCGCGTCCTCTTTCTTCCTCCCACCATCTTCTCTTTCTTTGCCCCCACATGCTCCCAGCAAATTTGGCCCATGCTGGCCCAGGATGGTAAAGAAGTCTTTTGATCATGATTCACTCAACCTTACTCACCGACTTTACTTCAAGGATGACTTTCACCTGTGCACGCTGCCCACCGTACAATGTACGTGGCCATTGTATGCCTTCTTGTATCTGACCTCATTGTTATTTTAGGTATTTATTGCTTTTGTGAGCCACCCTCATCCAGCGATGACCGTTCTCTGTGGGCCGTCGCGTTACCAACGGCAACGGCATGGAACAGTTCTGTGACTCTGTCGCACTTGCCGAGGCATCTTGCATGGTATGTCACACAACTATCTTTGTTCTCATTTCACGATCCTCCCATACAAGTCTATTTCCCAGGTCCGTGGACAGCTGCATAGGTATGTATTACTATTTTTGTCACCACCAGGCGGTGCATGTTTGCACGTGCTGTTTCCATCTCGGTGCGTGTTACTGCTCATGTCTTCTTATTCATTTTTGACTTGTGCAACAGTCTTCCTTCCCTGCTATATGGTGCAGGCTCCTCGGCTCTAGAATTACACATGTACCAGCATGCTAGTTCAGTTGTGGAAGGTATCTCGTCCTTTTCCGTTTCGGTTCAACCTCTGATTGAAGTTGTTCCAGATTGCTTGTATGATTGTACACACTCTTTCCAGGTGTGTACACCGTCCCAACTGGTCTAAACTGCATGGTAAGAGTCTTTTTCATGCATTGAACAACAGCTAAATCACAGTCTCATAGTCTGTTACTATTCACTGCGTTGAAGGCCTTGCTAGATTTGGCCATGGCGAGCCGTCTAGCCAATGCATAGCCACTGATCGGCGCGTAGCCGAGTCTAGGTGTCTAGATACGTGCCGGTCTAGACCCACTCGCCACGTCTCCACATTCGCCGCTGTCTTGCCGGCCTACGGCTGCTATAAGCGAAAGTGTGCGTATCTTTGCGCGTGAGACGAACCCGGATTCTGGATCAGCTGCAGTTTACTGCTGATCCAGAATACGAGGTGTGGGGGAAGAGTCCACCGCTCAGCCGCTTGGGCGCGAGAAACGTGTTCGCTGCGGCGACGGGTCTGAGCGGGGGAAAGGGCTCTGAGCGCGCGGACCAGCTCCGAAGACGAGATCGGGAGCTGGGGTGGTGCGATACGTGCAAACCACACTAACCCACCCAGAGTGATAACTCACAACAGGGGGTTTGTGCGTAGCGCAAAGCGCCACCCCACACCAGAGGGAGAGCGATGGGCTCGCGAATGAAGTGGAGGAACGGATGGGGGAACGAAAGAGCGAGGGAGAAGAAATTAAAGGTTCCTTCAGTTTGTTATGGGGATATTCTTGACAGGAGAGGATCAACCGCAGAGTTGTCGTCGTAAAATATTGGTGGTATGTGGCGACTTCGTGGCGGCAAACACGGAGAACGGGATAGTGGAACGGGGAATAAATCGTGAAAGAGTAGTAGTGCAGGGGAGCGAGGCTTGGGTTGATCTGTACAGGTCCGATGGCTTGAAGGAGTTTGGAGCGCGAAGTGGCAGCAATGGAAAGGTTGAGATCCTGCCGTGTGCATTGTTCGACAGTCGTACGGGCCTGAAGGCAAAGGCGTGGATAAAGGCAGAGGGAACGAGGGTTGGATCGCGAGCGGGAATCGGGAAGGATGCTATCAAGAGAATGATCGAGGGGCACGTCTAGGCTGGTTCAACGGCGAAGACGAGTCGAGATGTATTCCAGTTGTCCCATTCACTGGATTGGAAGCCGCGAACCTCGAGCAGGGCGGATTGGGCTCCATTTAGGTATCCAGGCATGGCCGAGCTTTCGGCAATGTGATTTCGTCGGCGTCGTGTATGGTACGTGAGAGCGCGATGGTACGTTTCCGAATGCTTGACGGCAAAGAGGGCAACATTCATTGGCTTCAATTTTCCCAGTGCAACGGACGTCCGGGTGCGTAGCAACGGTGACGGCGAGCGCTTTGTGTACGCAGGTGCAATGATCCATATATTGTATCTCATCTCCGTTGCAGGTTTTCTTCGATCCCTGCTCCAATGAGCTGGAGTTCTGCGACGCGGAACATAAACGGTGCAGCAAGGGCAGCCACAGGAGCCAGTCCTGAGAACGGGCTGGCATCTGGGAAGGGTTACATATGGTAATACGAGGGCAGGTTCCGATTGAGATTCTGGATTTGAGAACCATGAACGCTGTTGAGGTGGTTCTGTGGCGTGACCCCGGAAATATCTGCTATTGTTGCGGATGCGCTTCATGTACGGGTTGGTGTACGGGCAGTCGCGCACGGGTCCCGAATCTCCAACAACTGCTGTGCCTTCCGTGGAGTTGATATCGAGTACTGAGTGTCCTTGGGCTTGTTATAAAACCTTCGTGATTCTAACGGTAGCCGTTCGGAATCGCGTTACGAACGAAAGGGCAAGTATATAGACTACTGCTCGTCTGGCTCGTGGAACGGATATAAACGAACGGGTGCGGAGCGGCCTGTAGCAGTGTGTAGCGGCCGATTTCTGCATTGAAGGTCTCGGAGTCTGTCAATGTGAGGAAGCAGTATCGGTACGCGTTTACTGAATGGTTTCGGGGCCAACACTAATGCGGCCGGGCTGCAGATTAAGTAGCGCCGCTGAGCGGTGAGCTGCGGCTGCGGTTGATCTCGTTGAAATTAAAATGCGGGACGATTCTGGTATGGGAGTTACGACCCCCGGTGCGGGGGAAAAGGAATGCGGAACGCAGAAGGTATAACAGGTGTGCTGCTGCCGCCTCGCTAACGTGCGGGACCGGCCCTCGCAGGTCATCATGTCTAGCAGGATAAATCCTTGGCGAGTGTTGTATGCAGTGGACAAGACGAAACGAAGTTGCAACGGGTTTGACCTTCCTTGTTTTGTGGTACGGACAAACTGCTCATGATTGCGCAACGTCGAACGAAAGACGCGCCAACGTGTCGAGGTCGAGGCATAGCTTGTCGGGTTAGGCGGGATTGAGGCACAGACAGAAGTGTTCCGACGCGACCGGGATGAAACGTGTCTCGATGTTCACATGCAATGTATGGTTCCCAGTCGGGAAGACTGTCTTGCGAACGATGGAGAGGTGGAAATGGGCCAGGCTCGTGCTGGTATGAATGGGCATGATGCGTATCACCATTCGAGAGGGCTGTGCGGGGTTTCCGAGTGTAGAAAGACTGCGGCAACCACGTAACTTGACAGTGCGGCCAAGGTGAGCGCGACCAAGCCGATGGTATTGCAGGCCCGGGCGAAGACTTTATAGACAGGGACGAATCGAGACGATCTGCAGGCGGACTCTGTCAGCTCCGAGAACGACCTGGGGCTGGTATGATGGATACGATTTTTAGTTCGAGACGTCGAATCGCAGCATGAATAAAAGAACGAGTAGGTGCCGATTCAAAAGGAACTTGTGTAAGCGAGTCCAGTCAAGCACGGCTTGGGATGCGGGCAGAGTCCCGGTATCTGCGAAATATGCGCGAAACCGAACCGGCCTTCAGCGGGTTTACGGGATGGCAGGCAACCGACGAGGACGCAATTTGAGCATGGTGTTGGTTAAAGCTGAGCAGAACCTCAGGACAAAGATCTCATCAAGCTGGTGCTGGTTCCCAACCACTGAATGTAGTCGTGGCCCGTGCGTTCGCCTTCAAAGTGCACGGCCAATGTACACCACGGCTGGTGTGGACAGCCCGTACCAGGGTGCGATCGGAAAGAGAAACAAGCGAGGCGTATTAAGCCTGTCGCTGCCGGTCCGAGCGTTCAACCCGGTACTTGGTTGATGCGAAATTCAGAATCTATGGTCGGTAGGTCATGAGGGTGTCAGTCGGTCCATGCGGCCCGAGCGAAACTAGCGAAACGTATGGCATCCATGGCGGAGGCATGAACGATGCCAGCGCAAGCCGGGTGAAGCTGTAATCAGAGGCGGATGTGTAACGGCTTGACGGGCACCATATAGGCCCGAGGAAGGTGTGTGTATGCACAATGTAAGCGGATCGACGCTACGCGCGGTCTTCACCGTTGCAGACGTGAGGAGGGAATGTTGTCGTCAGTGCAAGCAAATCGTGCGAGCCGCCAACGACGCGAGAAATGTGCGTGTCTGTGAAAGACACGAGCGAGGGCGTGCACGGTTCGTATGACGCCACCAACAAGGCATGGGCCCAGTACTGTGTCTTCGGTAAGTTCGGTGCACAAGGTACAGGACAAGATGCATATATGCGCGATATACGCGCGGTGGAAGCGAAGCTGCCCACGGTGGGCATAGCGATTGTCGCATGAAATGAAAATAAACGTATGGTCGGCAAAACCATGACCAGACGCAACCGCTGACAATGCAGACAGTCTTAATCAATACCGAAAATGAGAACGGGCCGACGCTGATGTGCACAACTGTACGAGGCTGCCGTTGGTATGGGCAAGCCCGATGTAAAAGTAAGGAAAAGATATATGGGGCGGACGGCGATACGGCTTCGTATGTGCAGCCCGTACGTAGCCACTTACGATAAGGGAGATGTAGAACACAACTGGCACGGATCCACGGGTCCGCACCGCTTGTGCGATTTGTTGTCACCACGGAAGACACGAAGAGAAGCGGGTGGAGAAAGTCAATTTGTCGGAAAGTAATGTAACGCTTCGAGCGTTTCACGAAATACACAGAGACTCGTGTGGAACCATCATTAAGAGCAGATTGATACGGAAAGCTGGCCGGGAGCCGGTATCGATGAACGGGACCGGAACGGGGCGGTCTTCACTACGGACGGTCTTCGACGGGACGGCAGGTTGGTACGCAACCTGTGCGAAGCTGCCACCGAGCGGGCAGTCTTCGACTTACAACAGACCGGTATGCAGCCTGTGCGAAGCCACCACCGAGCGGGCGGTCTTCGACTTATGACAGGTCGCGCCATGTCGCGCGACCTGTGCGCATCGGCTAAAGAGCGGTACCGAACACGTCCCCGTACGGGACCGTGTTGGCGCACGCGACCTCCTGGACAAGTCACCGCCGATGCGGGCGACTAGGGAGCGGCATCAAACAGGTCCCCGTACGGAACCGTGTTTGGCGCACACGACCTCCCGAATGAGTCGGCGCCCATGCACACGACTAGGGAGCGGCACCGATTGGCGCACGCGACCTCCCGAACGAGTCGGCGCCCATGCGCACGACTAGGGAGCGGCACCAATTGGCGCACGTGACCTCCCGAACGAGTCGGCGCCCATGCGCACGACTAGGGAGCGGCACCAATTGGCGCACGCGACCTCCCGAACGAGTCGGCGCCCATGCACACGACTAGGGAGTGGCACCAATTGGCGCACGCGACCTCCCGAACGAGTCGGCGCCCATGCGCACGACTAGGGAGCGGCACCAATTGGCGCACGCGACCTCCCGAACGAGTCGGCGCCCATGCGCACGACTAGGGAGCGGCACCAATTGGCGCGCGCGACTTCCCGGACGAATCGCCGCCGATGCGCGCGATTTTGGGAGCGGCACCGAACGCGTTCCCTTACGGGACCGCGTTGGCGCACGCGACCTCCCGGACGAGCTGGTACGCAAGCTGTGCGAAGCCGCCACCGAACGGGGTCTTCGACTTATGAAAAGTGACAAGTCGCGCCATGTCGCGCGTCCTGTGCAAAGTCTCCAGCGGTATGGTAGACTTGTTGGAGAATGTGCTGATGCACTCGAGCCGTACGAAGCCGCCGCCAATGCAAGCGACCATTACGGGGTCTTCTCCTTTGGAAACTTCGATGATGCGAAAATTTCGCGGGTTTATGCCAATGTGCGTAACCCATACGAAGCCGCCGCCAATGCGGACGACTTATGCGACGTCTCCGCCGATGCGAAAGAGTCGCAGAGGCCGGCGCCAATGTGCCAAGCCTGTACAAAGCTGCCGCCAAGGCGGACGGGCCGTGCAATATGAGAATGAGGTCAAACGTGGCTCAGAGAATGTCCCCTGGCCAGTGAACCCACTGAGTCGCAGGGACCTCCTCTCGGATACGAGGTGGAAAAGAGAACAGGAAAGGAAGAAACAGAAATAGGGAGGGAAGTGGCGAGAGGGAGCATAATATGCTCACGGATGAAGAACTCGTCAACTGATTATCGCCTCTCTAATCTCCGAAAGCTCTTGAGGTTACACGAACGCGCTGGAGCAGTGAATTACGGTTAAGAGTCGAGATCTTCGCGTTGGCCGCAGGATGCTTGGTCCGAAAGATACAGCGGCCCCGAAGGATATTCAGAAAGCCGGGGCAAGACTTGTAGCACAAGAAACGCATGAACCATTGGTAGAGGTGTGAAGAAAAGCTTTTGCGGAGGAATTGGCTGCAAGACGCGTGCGGGCAGCGCGAGAGAGACGATGTCACGCTGCGTCACGCTCAGCCAAATCCTTACACTACTTTGCTTATCCTACGATAACCTCAAGCCGTTCGTGCCTCACGTCGTGGTTATCTTGGACTGTCGAGCCCATTGCCTCCTACCCGCTCTTCCGCTTCATGCATTCTGGACTTTCCCTGTCCACCAATTCCTTAATCAAAGCATATGTATTGTTCTATTGTTCTCACTAAGCACGTAGTTCGGCAAGGCACTGCACAATGCACATCTCTGTTGTCCCCGCACCGCATCACCATTGTTTCAAGGGCCATTATTGCGGGAGAAGTACGGGGAGTCGAAAAGTTTATTGGACTGTTGGACAAGATACGCGATGTCTTAACCCTGGTTGCCAATCAGCGGCAATAATCCCTCACCGACCTACGCAGAATGGAGCGAGGGGAGCTAGCATGGACTAGAAACTGGGACGGTGAGACCAGGGCTATCCATTTCTGAAAAGTACGCCTCAAAAAGTGGCTTCGAGACTTCTCTGGGATCGAAACAGTCTTAATCCGCCCCAGCGCGATGATGATCCCAGCGCGCGAGGCTTGGGGGCATGAGAATAAAATCTGAAGAGACGGTCCGCATTGCCACCTGAGCATGATACGAAAATTTGGAGGACGCAGAACGTTTCGTATTGAGCAGGGCTATCCATTTCCGGGCCCAGCGAATGTCCTCCAATTTCTCTTTGGCTGGAAGTCTTCTGTCCCGGAATTGCCGTTGCTATTTATTCGGACCGGATGGAATACGGTCCTTACAGCACTGCCTCCCTTTAGAATGAAGACAAAGCCCCCAGGCTCAATGACGAGGGTGGCAATGGGAAATCTGAAGGGACGGTGTGGAAGTGCCTAACGGCATGCCCCCGGACATTCCCTTGGAACTCCGACCGTTTTTGGCCCGATTTTGACCCTGTTTTACTCTACTCGTGGCCGAAATAAGTGTTGGCGTCTCACCTTGAAAAAGCGCTTTTTCGGCTCTTTGCTGATGAAGGAATCATTCCTTGGCCCGAAGAAATATACCAGAGAGGTCAGGGAAGTCCAGCAAGTGATATGAGATGACTGATGCCATCAAGTATATGTGATGTACCATCATTTCCAGCCAAATATCGAAAATCTTCAATTTATTCTGTAAACTGTGGAAGTTTGTTCCATTTCTTTCTGACATGGTGTATGAAATTGACCACCTGGGGCTACATTTTGGCCTTCTCACATTCCGAATTGGGTGGCCAGGGTTGAAGATAAACATGTCTTATTTCCTGAGCGAAATTTGATGTGATTCAATGCCCTCTTGATCGCGGATCACGGCGCCTTTGATCCGACTGTCAGGACAGTTGTGTTGACGGAGTGTCTACCATCTGACCCACATTTTGTTTTCCATTACAGCTATTGGCAGTACCGAAGGCGCGGACGGAAAATTTCTATTTTGGTATGTTTTCAAAGAATTGTCAGTAACTCCACCAGTTCTTCACTGATTTGGATGAAACCTAGGTAGATCTGTCAGGCTAATTCACGCGCAATTAGTGATAGAAACAGATTTGCGAAAATATTCCATATTAGGTAATTTGTGGTTTTGGACCATTTCCGAGCCAAATGCAATCTAGCATACCCAGGACATGTCCAAATGACCTGGTATTTTGGGAGAGGAAACATGTATACATATATGAACATGCAATTGAGCCAGAATCATATAATATCTTGATTTTCTCACAATATTTCTGAACCCCAAACCTGTTACAAAATGTATCCAATGGAGGTACAGGGACTGCGACTGAATTATCCACAATTCTGGCTCAATCACATATTTTCCTATGTATAAATGTTTCCCCTCTCAGAATACTAGGTTACTGGGACATATCCTGGGTATGCTAAATGGAATTTGGCTCGGAAATCGTGCAAAACCACAAATTGCCTAATATGGAATATTTTCGCAAATTCCTTTCTATCACTAATTGCGCGTGAATTAGCCTTACAGATCTACCTAGGTTGCATCGAAATCGGAGAAGAACTGGTGGAGTTGTTGACAATTCTTTGAAAACATACCAAAACAGAAATTTTTGATCGCGCCTTCGGTACTGCCAATAGCTGTAAAATGTGGTTTCATCATCTCAAAAAAGCCAAATTATCAATTTCATGAATATGCCAACACTTAAGGTAGACGACATCCACATCCATCGAGTCACGTGCGTCACAGTGTGACACCGCCTTCCCGACAATACTAGTCGGCACAGTTGGGATGCTGACAAAAAGTAAAACCACAGAAAGCTTTCTTTTAGCTGGGGGAACAATCCTGTGGTTTCAGATTTCCAATATCTGGTCTCGAAAAAAAGTTTTATGCCTTTTTTCAGAAAAGTGGAGGAAATGATGTTTCCGTTCCAGGGAGATGGCTTTGTATTTTTTCTTCCAAAATTTCGCGTTTCCTAATAAGGAAATTACACGGTCACGTGCATACATCACGAGGTTGCTGCTTTTGTGATATCTCTGAAGTTCAATGGCCAGTTCCATGAATAACATGTTTTAAAGAGCTGCAAAGATGCTGGGACCGGAAATTTGATCCTCCTGTCAGTGTTTGTAGTTGAAGAAGGTAGTAAAGTGATACCAATCCACTAATCACATGGTGTTTCTGGCAAGAGTCCATATATCATCAGTTTTTTGGATCACTGAGTGTTTCCATACAACTCCCCTGAAGTCTTAACCTTCCTTCCTGATCCTTCTGCCCCTTCTTTTAAAATCCTGAACTTTGGCACTGCCAGTACAGCACTTGAGATGAGATCATTGTGCTCCAGAGCAGTTCTGACATAGACTATAAGTGGTCTGGTGCTCCAAAACTTGCTTTCAGGTGTATTGAAAATTTTCTTTGTCCTCCAGCACTCAAAAAAATAAGGTTTTGTTTTTCCAAAATCGAAATTTCGCGCTTTCCCACGTTACTGTCACGCATCAGTCACGTTCACGTGACTCGATGGATGCGGATGTCGTCTACCTTATTTCGACCACGAGTATGAAATTTGCGCGCAGCCAGCTGTCTTACTCTATTTTGGTCGGACATAGCCTAAAAATGCCATTTTTTTCTCCTATGCCCTATATTTTGGCTCTTTTCTGCCGACTTCGGAGCTGATTGTACTCAAAAAAAAATTCGCGCTCCGCCTGTTTTACTCTATACGTACTGGACATCGGCCCTGTCAGCGCTGATTTACTCTATTTAGCGGCCGGAGAGAAGGGGTGTTTTGGGTCGTTGATTTACTCTATCGCTGCCGGAGTTCCAAGGAAGTGTCCGGGGCCTCTAACGGCACACTCATCGCTCATGCCCATCAGGGTATTGTAGCCGAGCTCCTGGGCGTTAACAGCCACTCGCTCCCTCCTCCTCCCTTTTGAACTCACTAATCACATTCTTCCATCCATCACCCTCCATCATTTAGGTTTTCGTTTGGATTCTCTTTCACCATCTATTATCTACGCCTCACACCGCACGTCAAGAGATCATGTGATCGCATGTTCAAGTTCAGCTCACACGCGCAATTCGCGATATAATCGCGGTGGAAGGACAGGCTGGGGAGTAACTCATCATTAAATATCTCTCTATCATATCGTCTCTCCCCACTCATTTATTTTACATCCATCTCTCATCACACGGACTCACCGAGAGCGAAGCCTTGTCCCGAGACTGCGGTTGACTCGGCGTGCGCTGGGGATTGACATGCCGGAGATTTGGGCCATCTCTCGGCAGCACCTGATCGGGGGCAGGCTGCGTCTCCCTATTCCGTCTTTGCGCACGTCCCGGTCAGCTTAGCGTTCAGAGGCAGGTTAGCCTAGGTTTTTATTTTTCTCTTAACGGACACTTACCTACACACACTGTTTGTATCTTGGTTCGCGCAGGGCTCTGGTGGCGCGAGAGTACGCGTTTCAGCCATCCCCCTCATGTATAAATTAAATGTCAATGTGACATTAAGGGGATTCTCTCTTTCCCTCTCACCTCCATCATCCTATCGAGTTTTTCTCTCCCCGAGTCGCGAGGGTCCTCCGAGTTGGACCAGAATATCCTCAAGCTATCATCGAGTTCACATCCAAAGCTGAGTCGGCTCCTTTATATCATTAAGATACCTTTTACTCTACGGCTCCCGCGTAGGCACGAGCACGACCTGCTCTTCTCAGTCCACCCCCCCGACAAACCTTTCTTCTACAACGGTTTTGCTTAGAATCACACTAGCTATCACCTCCCAATTAAGCTCAGGAAATTAGCTCTCCATACCAAGTCACGTTGTGGGGCCTAGACCGATAGAATACGGTCCTCACAGTGGTGATCGGCAGCCCTGCCGGAAATCAGTGATGTGAGTTGTGGTATTACCGCATCTGGAAGGTACACCCCTATTTATTTGGAGCAATGGGTTTAATAATCATCTTGGACTTCTTGCGCCGAGTGTCATTGACACTACGTGCAGACTTTGCATCTACGGCCTCCGATTCATCATCACTTGATGAATTTCCCTCAGAACTAGAGGAAGAACTCGGGGAATCTTCAGGCGGTGGTGGCGGCTGTCCAACACGTTGAGTATCACGAATGACCTGCTCGAAGAAACTTCCCGGTGGCAGCCGGCGAGCCGTAGATTTGTTGGAGTGTTTCTTTGCACCCGAAATTCCGGGTCTGGGAGGCTCTGTGTGCATTTGGCGCACAATGCTGTCGCGAACAGCATCCTCAGCTTTTCTAGTGTGTTTTTCAACTTTGGATAATTTCTGACGTTGTTTGAGCTCTTTCAAGTGCTTCTTCGCCCTTGAAATCTCGTCCATGAGATTCAGGCCAGAGTTTTCCTCGCCAGTCTTAGGTGGGCGCGTACTCACAACAACGGTCGGTAATGATCTCTCCCTGTCAAAACCTGAACTTTCAGGTTGAACTTCAAAATCACCATCAAAAAATCCAACTGGTGTCGACTTGGGTTCAGTCTTAATCTGCCGGTTAATCCTGCTGAAATTCTCAAAGGCTTCATGCTGCGCATTGAGTTCAGCCTCGGAAAAGTTCTCTGAGAAATCAATTGCGCCCCAATTCCTTGGGTCAATACCTTTGCCCTTGTGCCTGGACGAGCCAGCCTCCATTTCGGGGATAGATTTGTCGCCTGTCACCTTAAAATGGGCAGTTTGGGGGCGCCTGCGGAGTAGACTCCGCAAGAGGCGTAGTCTGCACTGCATCCTGTGGAGCAGTTCGTGACACATCATCATTTTTCCCATGTTCCGAATCCACAGATTCCACAGAAGTACGTCGCGATTCCACACGGGCACGGAAGCCCGCCGCATCAAGCCGCTCATATCGGCGAGACAGCTTGAGCAGGTTCTCGGGACTCATATCGTGAGTCGCAATTGCAACGGTCGAGGTTTCGACAGATGAATCGAAAGCACCAGTACGACTACTGTTCGAAACTGTACGCTCACTATGAGTGCGAGAAGTCTTCTTCGTCACCTTGGTCCAGTTGCCATCATCCAACTGACCATAATCGATGTCCTTGGTGAGAAGAGGGACCGTTTGAGAACGGGTATTACTTTCACTCCCAGAGGAGGTACTCGTATGTTCGCGAGACTCACGAGAAGCCTGCGAAGGAGCAACCACCCGGCTGTATAACAATCCGGGTGGCACGGGACGCGACTTGGGAGAACCCAAGTCGACAAGCTTCTCCCAAGTCGACAAGCGGACCACTCACATCGTATCCAGAGCGGTTGCTGTTGGTATCCAAACTGCGTTGCTGGCGAGGGATCGGAGGGGCACGACCCTCAGCAACAGCCTTGCGAGTCGGGATAGGTGAACGTCCACGAAAGTGAGGCATATTTACGATTCTTCAGTGATGGGGGGTCCCAGCGGTGTCGGTAGCGTCAGTTGATCAGACCGAGTTAACCAGAACAGTGCAAAGACCTGAGTATTCGAGTCAAAAAGATGTGACGGAAGCGAGAGTTTCGAGTTCCGGCACACAAACGAGCAAGAGCGAATCCGAATGACTGTGGTAAGTTATAGATTCACTGAAGAAACGTATCTACGACAGCACAGTATTTACACTAAGATCAGGTGGCAGTACGACAGAATGATGAACTAAACCGAAAAAGGAAGGAGCGTTGAGTAACGTAGTGGGCCAATCCGTTCAGAAAAATTATTTATTATTTTGGGTCACCGGGGGAACTTTTGGAGTTCAGATTCGGATTCCTAGCCCCAATTTACGTCATATGTTCTCTATGTCCTTTTTCCAATGTGTACATGTACTCAAGATGAACGGGACTCTAAAAAATAAATATCAACAAATGCCGCTTCGTGGCTGTGTTTCGACCTTTCCATCGTTCAAAACTTCTTGGTTCGGAGGTACTGGAATGGGTAACCAGTTTATGATGAAGGTCACCAGTATTGTTTCAGAAAAAGACCCGGGATTGTATAGAGAATATATTCGCCACGGGCGAAACTACTAAGGTAATTTCCATGGTCCTGTGGCAGAAACTGGGCATGTGCTTGTTGTTTGTTGGGCCCGAAGGCAAACTCGGAGCATCGTCCAGATGTGGTGGGAGTCCTGAGCCAGAAGGTCGGCATGGGTTTGTTTAGAATTTGGATGAGTCATTGTGATGGTAAGAGAAACACGATAGGGGCTAATTGCCTGAAACTTAAACCGATCGGAGACGCAAATTACCGGTCGATCACGAGGACGATGGGAATCATTGAATGCCACGGATTTTTCGACGCGGAATGCAACATAATTGGATTGTCCTCATTGGCACAGAATGTAAGCAGGAGTGGTCTTCGACTGGAAGATCTCTAGATCAGGCAAAAGGCGTCCGATTCGCTAGCCGAGCACACCATCAACAGCACGTGCTCGAAAAGCACCTTCCATATCGGGCTCCGTCTCCGTTTGGACATCTCGCCAGTGTTGGATTCCATTCAGATTATATGCACGATGTATGCAGCAGAAAAATATGAAAATATTTAGATGGAATGTATAGATGTCTAAGTATGTAACTTACGGGAATTTTTCTGGAAGCCCCCAGGTCGTACTAACTAATAAATAAGCTTCCTAACTTTCGACGCGCGCACCATGCGCGGGTCAATGCTCCTTTCTTGAATTTTTTGAGGCAGTTGGGGCACTTCAGCCCCCTGGGATTCGAGCCACCAACTGCTGTCCATGAATCCGCGGTGATTGTCCCGACTGAATGCGATGGCCGTGGAAGGCAAGGAAAGGCGGAGTAGGATTGAAACAGAACATTCCGGGGGTATTTGGATGTACAGAATTCATTTATGTGCGATGAAGGGGTATTGTCAACACTATTTGCACCAGAATCGGTGGTTTGTTGGTAGTTCACGGTGGCTCTATTACGCGGGTTGTGGTGTGGTTTTCAGAGAGTCCAGGAGCAGCAAGACGTGTCTGCTACTCCCTATCAAGCAAGGCGGGTACCGGGGAACCAGTGGACATGTCGCAGGCCGGGCGGGACACGTCGCAGCTTGTGGTCGTGGTGTGGAGAACGCGAGTTTTTGTGACATCAACAACCCGATATGGAAGGTGCTTTTCGAGCATGTGCTGTTGATGGTGTCCTCCGCTAGCGAATCGGACGCCTCTTGAGACCAGGTCTGTCATATTTTTATCGGCTCATCCTGGGGTTGTTACTTCAATCAGAATTCCTTCTGCGCCGCAAACTACGCCACAGGTGATTGATCCACTCCCCGCCGCCGTCGGCTCTCTCAATTCTTCACCATAAATGTCTAAAATATTCAGAGAGATATTACCGGTCATTTAGAAGAGTTTGTTTGGACCCGAGATTACAGCTACTAAGGGATAAGGACGAGATCGGGTTCGCAAATGCTGGCTACCAGTTCCTCAAACGAGCACTTGCTGGAGCGAAAATTCTAAGCGACAGTTCGGCTTGAAATTTCACTGGCTATCACCCCAGCCAGTCAGATTAGAGAGGTTGCGCAAAAGCCGCACGCGGCAATATCCTTTTTTTTGCTCCGGAGCATCACTGGGACTCTCAAATAGCCTCTTTTGACCACCAGAGCAAAGAAAAAAAAAAGCCGCATGCGGTGAGTTTGCGCACCAAAAGAGCCGCATGCGGCTTTGTGCAACCTCTCTATTCAAACAGGCCCTTGAAATGCAGCCACAGGGTTGGATTCGTTACTTGGAGCAATCATTTGGACGGAGGAGGAGGAGGAGGAGGATAGTATAACTGCAGAGGTCCCAATAATGAACAAGCAGGCACTGTTCCTACGTACACCGCGTCGCAAATGTACGCTACAGTCATCTACGGTCAAATTGATACGGGAGCCAATACACTTCTGATTATGAAGAAGCATAAAGTCATCTCACAACAAGACTTGGCAGACGGGAGGGGCCTATTTCTATCCAGGAAACTTGAAGGTGCGGGAAATGGCAGGTAAGCTTCATTATCGGCGAGGAGGTGCAAAATGTTCCAGCCGCCAAAGCCTGAGGCACGAGTGGATCGCCCGAATATTGCTCATGATACTATTTTAGCCCCTGATCTGTCCATGCACCCTGGTATGGAATTATTGTTGATGCCGACCGCATTTCTGACCTGCTCCCTCCAGGAAAATCTGGGACATGTATCCATATCATAGGAATCCACCTGCCAATTTTAGGCTGTATTATTTCCCTAGAGCGTACAAAAGAAATGAAAAGAATGTTTTTGATGGATTTTTCCCACATGCCAAACGCCTGCCAAAGCCGATTCCACAGGTGGTTCCATCATCGGAGGGCTCATATCTTCCACAGCACAAGTGAGAAAAATCTGGAAATAATTGAGGGCGTAGAAAACACATATATCTGCCTACAACCAGATGCCGAGAGCAGTATGGGCTGAAGTTACAAAGTTATCGCGCACGATCAAAGCCGTGGACAGAAGGGGGCTAAAATAGTATATTGGCATTTCCGTTTGTTCCAATCCGAGGAAGCTTCCGAAGTCCAACACCGCGGTTTATGACAGGACTTTCGGTTGACTTTCGGCAGGTTCAGTTTCCATGTGTGGAGGATAGTAAGCATAGAAAATTAGGGGGAGACGGGGGCGTGGACAATTATCCGTGCATAGTGGTGACTTGATCTTGGAATCAAGACCCAGCTATACCCCCAGTGATTGACGCTTCGATGGCATCTTGCCTTGCGAAGACAACCGTGTCCTGCGGCGACGTACACAATCATTGTCCACGAGAGTGTTGTGCCCTCGTACTCGCTTGCAGCAGAAACACGTCAGGTTTTCGCCCTGTGTAATGGAGATTATCACAAATTGTCATTGATCCATTGGCTGTTGCGATTTTTGAGAACGGTCTTGGCCCAGCAATGAGGAGCGTTCGGAGCTATCCGCGTTCAAGTTCATCGTTAACACAGCCGGGTGGGCTTGGAGTGACGGTTGATTGTTCGCAGTAGAGATGAGCGCTAGTCCGCACAGTGAAAGTATTTCGGAGTGAGACTCCGACGGCGACGAGAGATGTCAGCGCGATGACTCGAATGACGTAGGTCCGGGCCAAACAAACATAGGGGCTCTTTCTCAGGGGATCCCGGTGAGACATCGTGCTCGCTGTCCGAGACGACGAGCTCAGCACTGGCAGATGTCGAATTTCGTCGTCTCGTTTCGAGAGAGGACAGAGAGGCGCACAATTAGGCCGGCAATCACAAGCACTAGGTCTGGGCTCTAGGCATCCAGCCGATGGTCTGCTGCCGACCGAGACTTTCTTCGACTTTTAACCCGTCGGTGTGGGCGGCGTCATGGCCATATTCTCGTCGATGTTTTGCAGGAACATGCATGCGAGTTCTACCCCACTGCTGAGTTCACTGCGACAGAGGTCGTGCTCATCGTCGTCAGTTCCTCTTTTGCAGATGGTGGTGGTGGATGAGGTGCTGTCTAGCACAACTTGTCATGGTAGTATAAGGTGGCCAAGTAGTGGTTCAACTTGATTGACTTGTAAATTTGAAGCTCACCCGAGGTCAACCCATTTTACTCGGCTCACGACCTGACTAAGCCACTTACTTACTGTTAAACTGACCGCTTCAAACTGCCGCCAACTTGCACACCGCCCAAAAACTCAATTATGAATTTTCCGGGGTGCAAGACTGGCGGTCTATGGATTCGGGTGATAAGCTACAACTGTATACATTGCCTCTGTGGTCTATGTACAATGTTGTCCCGGTGTTAAACATGTAGTATTGACTCTGTATACCCAAGTACTGACGGCAGTCATTCAATGACCGTGGTTTGCTCTCTTTTCCACTAGGGAAAAGTTTTCACGGAAGAAACCTACTTAGGATATTTTGAACATCGACGCCGCCACAGTGAAGATCAATTCACAGTTTCTCACATTGCCTGGCTCATTCTCAAGTATGACTCCCACATTAACGTGGAGTTCTCTACTGGTGTCAGTCTATTCCAATACCTTTTCAAGTACAGTCAATCCACGGACCTTGCATTTCTCGTGGTCCTTGCACGAGATTTTATTTCTGAGCCAAGAGTCCATATTTTCGCTGGTTTCTTTCACATGCCTGTCTCCCTATGATATGAGCTTGCTTGCCACATTTTTTTCGAAATTTGAGGTTGCTTCGGAATTGGGAAATATGCGGTGCAATGGCCAGAACTGCATTGCCGACAACCGGGCCTCGAGGATTGGACTGATTTTGACCGGAAAAATTGATCGGGATGGGCTTTAGCATCGTAGGAAAATAGTACAAAAAAGTTGAGCCCAACAACTGTTCGGGTCGTGCGTGCGAGAAAGCTGCGCGTCTACGTGATGTTGATGCCCGAACAAACAATGAGCCTAAGCGTGGTCCTACACCAGCTCGGTTTCGCGACGAGGGTGCCGAGACGAGCGAGGCGGAGGGTGGGGAAGTCGATGGGACAGGATGCAGGGATGTAGAGATGTTGTCTGGGGATGATTCATCAGAAAGTTCTGACTCAGAGCCGGAGTTTGAGTCCGAGGAGGTGAAGGAAATCGGGCAGCAGATAAGGCAACGCATGCATAGGTAAATGAATCGAGGCCTAAAATGTCGAAAACCATCGAAGTTTCCGTGTACCGAGGTCGTACGTGGCTCGTTTGCGCAGAAATGCAAGGACCGATTAGACGAAATCCTAGTCTCCCACAGTCAGACTCTAATAAACTAAAAATTAAAGACAGTCGAAATTTTTTGAGTTTATATAGAGTCTGATTCACGTGTCGATCGTCGATTCGTAGCTCTTAAGCGAGACCACGTGCACTCACGTGGCCGAACTCTTGCGAGGTACTTGGTGCTTCAAAAAAAGCCGCTATGGTGCAGGTCACCTAGTCACCGCATGCTGATGTTTGAAATTTTGGGGCTTCAGATTTGATCTAATTTCTTATCCCTCTTACAAATGTGCTCCGTTTCAACGTCCAAGAAGATCTGTAAGAGGGATTTTTATTTACTGCAAAACTGAGCGAGTAAAAAAAAAGTTATCCCCCGATTTGGCCACATTCACATATTATATTGAAAAAAGCTCTGTCAGAGCTGCAAATAGGTGCAAAATAACGCTGCAGATGTCTACGCATCAAAAACGGGAGCTCATTGGGCTCATTGAGCCAATTAAAGTCTATAATATATTCAAAACTACGCCTAAAATCAGGCTCATTAATGATGGCTGTGGTTGGCTATCGCTCGGCTACGATAGCCACTGCACCCGGGCGTGATCCCGTTTGATCCATAAGTTCCGTGTGATCCTTTGCACCGCATCCGGAAGCTGCTTCCCGAGGACATCCCACGGCCCGGTGCTTCCGCACCAGTATCCAACATCGGCTCAAAAGCCAAAAATTGCTGTGCCCCATGCGCGAAAAAAAATTGTTATAAGTCGCTGGACTGTATAGGCAGGGCTCTGCCAATATGGCCACCCACCATTGCCCACCATTGACGCCGGGCGAGAAGCTGCACGCTGCAGAAGCGTCATTGTGCACTTGGTAGCACAGCGGGCCCTTCAGGGTAGCAGAAACATAGTTGAAACATAGAGAGTGTTTTAAAGTCAGTTATAATCTATGCATACTTTGTAACAGATGTCGTGCAAATGGAAAAGTGAAACCAAAATCCGCCGCATACTTACGCAGTATGGGCCATGAATTCGCGCCCATAGTGCGTGTGCGGTTGGATATAAGAATGGTTCCAAATTGCCATGTGCGCAAGTATGAGCCCTGCACAGTTTAGCATGCACAAGCCCCCGCACACCAATTGTGCACGGAAGGCAGAGTATCGGACATCCATGGATAATTATTTCACGAGGAAAAAATATAACAAAAGAAACATACCCGCCCCGGGAGGGACAATTTTTGCAGTGTGCCACTGACATCGCCGATGTATTCAGGTGGAAAACGGCAGAATTGATGCAACAAAAAATGATAGGGTGTATCCTAATGGTGCGGGTAATAATATGGTTCGCGTCAAAAGACAAAGAAGTAAATGAGAAAAGCTCGCCTTAGTGCCCTGCAATTTTTGGTAGAGGTTGTCGCTGCCAGCGGCGACACCGACACATTGTGAGGTATATCAGCGGTTTCTATGCACTTGAACGAAGGGTGGATCCACACCGTGCGGGCAGTATGTTCGTTTATGTGTGAAAAGACAAAGAAGTATGTGAGAGATATTCGCTCTACTGCCAGACAGTTTTTTTTTTGCTGCGTTGATGCCGATGTGTTCCGGGGCGCAAAAACCATAGTAACATGGCTCTAAGGTCACTAGAAATCGTTGAAAACAAATGACCGAGATCTGAGTAACATACCGATACTTTGCTTGGGGACATGCACCTGCGTGCTGTGGCCGCGGTGCATCAATAAATATTAAGCCATGCATGGTATAAAGCAGAGGTCAGTAGTAAATGGATGACGAAATGATGCACCTATGCACCTGTTATATAAGTCTGCACCCACCACAACTGCCCTTTGCAACATTATAGGCAGCTTGGAGTGTAATTTGCTGCACAATAAATTCGTGGCCAATGAAAGGGTATCGTCAGAGGCGCAATTGAAGCTCCAAACAGGTATATTTAGGATGAGAAAGCAGAGTTCTGTGCGAAGTTTTCGTCCAATAACTTGAAATTATTGAGGGCGTGGTTTGGCAGTAAAACTGAGTACTAAATCCGAGGTGATGTTCATTGATTCCAGGATGTCTGTGTAATTCCTAGGGTTTTCTGGCGCTGCTTGGACGGTCGAACCTCAGGTGAGCGAAGGGGGAGAAGAAACGCGACCGTGACGCGACCAGCAAGCGCGCTGGCAGGTTACAAGAAAGCTAAAATTATCTTGATTCTCATTCGTTGTGGCTATCGCGCTTTCGGTTTTATCCCCGAGCTCGATATCCCTTGAATAGCGTGATATACCGCATATGGATATTCTATCAAGATTACAAATCCAGCTCTGCTGCGTGCCAAAGTATGGTTGATGCTCAAAAATCTTGGGCACCCGAGCACTGGTGAGTTCTCGAATCTCTCCCTCTTTTCTTTCTTTTTTTCTCTTTTTCTGCAATTTTCAAACTTGATTTCCCGCGCAGAACCACAGACATAAGACATAAGCCTAAAATCACTCCAGAGGTACACTGAATTCAAAATTTTTTCTCCGGCCGATTTGGCCACTAAATTTTGGTAGCGGTGACTAGGTGACCTGCACCATAGCATGGGGAGATGTTAGATTGGGGTTTCAGGATTGATTTATGGTGTCCATTCAGCTCTACAACCCCGTAAGAAGTGGACGCGGCTGCGTGCACGTGTCTGCATGTGCATTCACGTGACCTCGTTTAAGAGCTACGGTTCGGCGATCGACACTTGACACAGACTACGAAAATCCGGCCTGCGCCGATTCGGCTGAAAAGAACAAAACTCGATGAATTCTTTCAAACTTTTTTGTAGGTTCATAGTCTACACGTCTCTCCATGGTAACCCCCAAAAGTAAATTTTCAGCAACTTAGATAATTAAGCTGTTCTGGATTACCAAAAAAGGAAAATGGACAAGTATATGGTTGGTCTCTATTTCATGTCTAATTTGTGTATGCCAAGTCGTTTGGGCCAATTTGAAGTGACTGATGGAATTGTGCAAATTACAATTAGGCTTTTATTTTGAGCACCACTGTACAATGAAGGGCCAGAAAATCTGAAAGGGAGTCTGCTGATGTGCCACTGTGTTTGAACAATTCTGACACCGGTAATGCTACAGCAGACATTCTCTGGTGGCATCATCAGCTGGAGCTAGCAATGTCTTTTGCGGTGGGAAAAAAACCAGGTGCACTTTGGGCGCCTCCTGGACTACCTGACACCCGTACGTGACATGTTCCCTCAGTATTTTGCCTCGACTTCATCGTTTATTTTAGTCCGCTGAGATTATCTGGCAAAACTCGATGGAGGAATGGGTCTACGCCGCAAGTCATTTTTTTGTTTTTTTTTTGTTTTTTGTTTTTGTTTTTTTGTATGGCTCTCAACTTCCACTTTGATTTCCCTCTCTCACGTACTTTCGGATAAAATGTATCTCTTAGATGGATAAGCATATACATTGTTATTCATTTTCACCACTGCCACGTAGCCGCCATGGCCAGGTACGGCAACAATGGGATTAACAGAACCCTTATGGGTGCTACTGGTCATCGCCCAATTTACTTGGGTCCAGCAACGCGGTCTACTTTTCTTCAGCTTGCTTCAGCAGTAATTATGCCATGGTATGGAGTAGTTTGTAATTCTGAGTTACAGTGGCGCTCTAAAAAAGTGCCGAATTACCATTTTGGGTTATATCTCCGGAACGACGCGACGGATGCCTTAGGTCTAAAGGATGAATTTATACCTTGTTCAATGTACTATTGACCCACAAAAGGATTGGAATGAAAATGATCAGTGGTGGCGGAGAAATCACATTCGCGGGCCGAATGTCGGATATTAGTAGACGACGAAAATCAAACAAATGCAAGCAGAGGGTAGCAGCGGCCAAGAAAAATAATTTGTCGGTAAAAAATCCTAGTAGGGTGTATGATGACCTTTTGCCTTCTTCAGTTCAGCAACCCGCTCCGGCATACTCTCGTACAGCTTGTCCAAATAGTCCATTCCCAGCGTATTCCACTCTTCCTGCAAAGCGGCCCATAACTGCTCGATGTTGGTCGGTCGTGGGTTGCGTCTTTGCACACGGACTCCCAGGATGTCCCAAACATGCTCAATGATGCTCATATCGGGGGAATTGGGCGGCCAAGGCAGAGTTTCGTCGAGATTTTCTTCGATCCAGGCCAGAGCCACACGTGATGTGTGCTTCGGATCGTTATCCTGCTGGAATATGATGTCGGACGGCTCAAGACCAAGGTCGGAGAGTGAGCCCAGGACACTTTCCTGCAAAATGTCGCAGTACATCTTTCCCATCATGATCCCGTCGATGCGTACTAGCCGCCCAAATCCGGTAGAGTGTATCCCACCCCACACCATGATTTTTCCACCACCGTACTTGACACGGGGATCCACATTTTGGCGTGAAAACTCCTCATTGGGACCCCTCCGGCAGTACTGGATCCCATCCGAGCCAAAAAGGAGGAATTTGGACTCATCTGTGAAGAAAACTCTTCCCCACTCCGCCATTTCCCAATCTTGATGAGCTCGGGCCCAGCTAACGCGCTTTGCAACGTGCTTCTTCGTCAAGAGAGGCTTCCTACGGCGTCTACGACCGTGCAGGCCCATGCTGGCAAGCTCTCGGCGAACTGTCGAAGCACCTGCCTCGGGGAATTCCTGTCTGCGGAGGTCGGCACCATCACGTGCGGCCCCAGATCGAATCTTCCTCGCCATTAGCCGGCGGTCGTGGTCATCAAATATCTTGTGTCGACCCCTCCCAGGCTCCACATTATACCAATCCTCGCTTTCGTGGTACTTGGCGTAGTTTCGACGCGCTGTGGACTCGTCACACCCGACTTTGGTTCCAATTTGGGGGAAGGAAAGATGCTTCTCGTCACGGAGGACGCAAACGACGCGGCGCTTCGTAGGAGTAAGGGGAGTGTACGTGCGACCCATAAGAACGTTTTTGGTGTGTGATAGTCGTAGTCTGCGGTGGTTGTTGTTGTCAAGACGCGTTGGTTTGTTGATCTCGCACGTGAGCTACCGGATCAGATCCGACATTCGGCTCGCGAATGTGATTTCTACGCCACCACTGATCATTTTCATTCCAATCCTTTTGTGGGTCAATAGTACATTGAACAAGGTATAAATTCATCCTTTAGACCTAAGGCATCCGTCGCGTTGTTCCGGAGATATAACCCAAAATGATAATTCGGCACTTTTTTAGAGCGCCACTGTAAATGAACCCAACGTGTTTCCCAAAGTCAAGTTGTGCTCAACGAATTCAAAATGTAAAGTGGAGCAACTTTCTCTATATAACTTGCGTCTTCCACTGCGTCGTTCTCGAACTTTTGAAAGGCAGGGAGGAGCTGAAAATCCCAAGTCCGAAACCACATTTGGCGGCATCAGCCAAAATAACAACCAAATGTTCCAGGCGTTTCACAGCATTGATCTTCTTGCCCTTGTGATCAGTGCATGAGAAACGGACTGGTCGCGAGTCTAGCAAAGGGTGGGTGCTTCTGACAAATTCCTGGGTATAGTTTTGCGGCAAAGGCAGATGAAGCAGACAGAAGAACAATGTGTCCGTCCATCTGTTTGCAGTGTACCAATGGGGTAAAGACAAAATGTCATCTCACGTCCAGCACGGCCGTCAACGTAGATAATGCTCATTGCCCAATGCCAATTGTTTGGTAATTGAATTGAGATTTGGGAAGAGAAAGATAGTGGGCTTTGCCGCGAAGCGCGCTACCTCGAGTTATTCAATCCTAATGGCTCTATGGCTAACATGCTCTCTGATAAACAAATTCAAATCTAGAGGTCGTCCAACGACAAGTCAGACATGTCCGAGTCGCCCGACGACGACGACAACAACGACAACGACGACACGTCTGAAATGTCCAACGAACCGACTGACTCTTCAAAAGACCCCTCCGAGAAGTCCGATGCCATGTCCGAGAAATCGAACTCGTCCGACACATCCGACCCATCTGACCCGCTCGACCCCCAGCTCCAGCTCATAATAAATCTTACAGGTTTGTGCATGGTTCTCTGTTCATCGGAGGGGATGGTCGTAAACAACGCGTGCATCAATCCAGATCTGCTCCAGGGATGGCTTGAACTGTTACCCGACTATGATTGGTCCGAAATCTCCATTCGCAACCTGCTCTCCCCAACGGATGCGCAGGACGTCAGCCGTGCGATAAAACTTCTTTTGCATTGTTGATATATCAAAGTTGGACCCCGAGGATTTTGATCCAGGCGAGGAAGTAGAGTTCAAAGCCTTTTGCATCCTTGGCGAGATTTTCCACGCCTTGCTGCAGCCCTTCGTAAACGTCGAACTCTCCCTTTCGGAACAGATCGAATCATTAATCAAGTTTGCGAACCTGCTACTGTATGTGGCGTGTACATTCGGAATGGTACAGCATTCATGCCCAATCAGCCTGCCTACGAGTTGCAACAATGTAGCCTGCCTGCGCAGGCAGGCTGGTACTTCTCGGGCTGTGGGAAAGGCCTGAGCACGGAGTTTGAAAACTTTAGTGTGTGTGTATTCAAAGCATTCTGGGGTGAATTGGGTGCTCCCTTGTGAGAATATGCTCTTTTCTGGGTCGTTTTGCTTGGTTTTGAAGACCAGGTCCGGTTCAGGTTCAATGAGGTTCAGACAGCTTCGACGATATCCGAACCTCGAACTGGACTCGGGGTTCAGTTCAGTGAAACTCACAGCCACCGAACCGGTGGGTGAGATGCCAACAAGCACCGTAAGCCAGCATTTTTTTACCCATCGGGTTCGGCGTCCAGGTTTTTCTCCCATTATCCAATATGTGCATGTTGCGATCATAACAATTATATTCAAATCTACACTCTCCGAGTTCCCTATCTAGCGCAGCAGAGATGGTTTTCTAGGCTCCCCAGAGGTACGGTCGCGAAGTCTAGAATTGGGTCCATCTGACAAGTGAAATCCCCAGTTTCCTGGTGGATCTGCTTCCCGCCGCTGTCAATTAAATTTTGGATCTGGCACAAAAGCTCCGGAATGTTCCACGTGCCAAGGTTGCGTGGGAGGCAAGCCACTAGACGGCGCAGTCCTTCACTAGCTTCGTGGACCGTCGCGCTAGCCGAACGCAGCGGTACAATCCAATACCGACAGCGTCCAGCCTCGCTTGCGCAAAACAGGGGGAGTGCCATGCGGCCACCGCTCTGGGCCGCGCGCGCCACATCATTGTCCCACTCGGCACCCAACTTGAGTCCCGTCCTATGTGCAAATGTGTCCAGCTGATGGAGTTTGATTTCTGCCTTACCACGGCGGTAATCGAATACCGTGAGGAAGGGTGTGTCGGGATATTCGTTCATGAACATGAGCTCTCGCAGGCGCCAGTCGAGGTTCACACTACTGAAAGAAGACTTACCACAACGAATGCACGTCGACGCCGGCGGACCAACCTGCAGCGCCGCACCCTCCTCGCGCTCGGACGCATCACAGATGTCATGGAGAGCGCACCGGGGCAAGGAGGTCCTGTGAAGAACTTTGCAGTTAGAAGTTGCCTCATTGAAACGAAAAAACTTACAGCTTGATAGTAATACCAGATGCTGGGTGAAGGCGCCGGCGCGTCGCGCGCCTAATGAGAAGGCTGCCCACTTGTGGGTTGAGTTTGCGTCGGCGGAGGCCGCTAACCATGCCATCGCGCGTGTCTATTCAAGACAGCGAGATTAGGAGGCTGAACGCTGGGTTCGCAGTGCCGTTGCCCGCTCCTTACACCGCTTTCCTATGTTCTCCGACTGACTACAAGATATTAAGGAAATCTCTTGCATGTAGGACGTAGGGCATTGAGGACAAAAAAGGGGGGATTTGGACTAGCCGCTATCGATTGGCATACCTAGAATCTGGGAGGACCAGTGGTCTTGCACGAAAAGGTCGACGGGTATGATAGCGGACCTAACTTCGTGACAAGTTTGAGTCCCGATTTGGTAATCGCTACTACACACTCAAATTTTATTCATTTTTGTATCTGAGTGTAGAAATGGCACAGTAGGAAGGCCTGCTATCGATCCCACGGAGCAAAACTTCGAATTTCTGAAATCATTGGTTTCTTCAACGAATTTGGCGCTTTTGATAGCGGGCCGGCCTTAACCGGTGATAGCCGAATGATGCCGAAGCCTGCCGGTGGCTGTGTACCGATGCGAAAGTGGTTGGAACTTGTCTGCAAGAAGAAAACTTGAGTTAAAGTATGTTCAGACACAATCAGATAGGTCATAGGACCCCATCCTGCACTTTTCACTGACAAATTATCATTTAAGATCATTATTTTTTCAAACTTCCTGCCCAGATTTGGCGCTTTTTTTTCCCACGCTCTAACCAGCCCCGTTTTTTCTGAAATAAAAATATTCCCTATAAACCTGGTCATTCTGAGCCCAAATTTACAATCTTGGACCAAAACACCCCAAACTCCGAGTTGTCATGAAGTTTTGTCCGCTATCATACTTCCGGCTACACTTCACCCGCTGCTCGACGACCGATACTTTCCCATCGTCATCCGTCATCACATACTCCGGGTTGAACGCCTCACACGCATCGCGCTGCCGCTGAATCGTACGCTTGAGCTCGGGGAAAGGGAGTGTCATCATTTGCTCGATCGTTTCCAACTCTTTGGCCATTTCAGACGTCTGCGGCTGCAGTTCATGCGAGCTTGATGTCTATTGTGTGTGGAAGCACCGGCAAGAATATATGGGTGGACCTGCTCACCTGCCAGCGCAATCTGCAGAAATCGCCCTTCGTGACTGAGAAGCCGGTTGGCAACCGGCCGGCGGTAGTGGGCCTTCGCTTTTGTAGTCGGCGAGAGTATGTTCTCCATGTCAAGCGCAAGGGTGCAGAAATGCTCGGCTGTTCCCCACCTGGCGACCTGGGATCAGATGTTGGAGCTTGTACAACGTGAATGGGAACTCACATCTTCTGTCGAAGCGAAACTGCGGCACAGTTCAAAAAAGTGCTGGGAAGTGGCATCAAGGTGAGCGTCCCACAATACATGAATTGAATGGCGTATGACCACCAAGGATGAAACTGTCGACGCACCAAGGCGCGTCCGAGCTTCCCCTGCCGGAAGTATTCGTTTCCCTACAGTGGCATGGTCAAACAAAGTTCTACGTTGCCAGCGGCAAGCCGTCTCACCCATTGCTTCCCCGCTTCAGCCGACAAGTATGCGTCGAAGTCGTTGGTGAGCCCCATTGTGTTGAGGCAAATTCGGCGATCCTTGCGTACGACGGATTTTGAGCGGCCCAGAAGACCCTTAGGCGAGCTCATGTACGCGTCCGCATAGACAAAAAGGGCCTTCCAGTCGGGCAAGGCGTCATCAGGGATATCGATGAAATAAAGGTCAGACATCTGGACGAAAAAGTGGTGTTAGTGTTTCACGACCTTTCACGATACGGTAACTCTCGAACAGTGGTGGCTGTGTGATTCCAATGGTTTATCCTGTATTGCCTTTATTTATTGTAGATGCGCACATTCAGTCCACGAGATGATGCTCAGTGATCTCTTTAACCAAGTCTGAATTCAATATCAAAGTCATAACAGGGGTATGGAGGCAGGGGCTTAGTATTTGGCTTCATCCAGCCAGCAACATTCCCTCACAAGAAAGGGAGTTTGGTTGTGTACAAATGGAATCCATTGCTGGTAAATATGATTGAGGTCCAGCAATTGAGGCACAAATTGTGCCGCCACGCGTTTGTATTTACCAGAGAAAGGTTTCGAAAAGCACACATGAGAACCGAAGATTTTTTGCAGGGAACAAGTGAGAGTGCAGAAGATGTCTGAAGTAACAAATACGCCGCCTCTGAGTTGATCATTTATAAGGGAAGAAAGTAGGAGATTTGCCAGGACATGCTGTTGCCATGGAGAGCGAGGGGAAGAGAGTGGGCACGGTAGAAAAGAAAGATACATATAGGAGAGTGAGCAGCAGAAGAAAAGGAGGTGTGTCAGTGCTTGAATTCCGGTTGCTTGATGTTTCAAGTGATCAAGTGACCGACAAGACCCAGCTAGGCTGAGACAGCTTAAAAAATTTCTAGGCTTAGTCATCGAATGCAAAGCGTTCAGTACTTATTTCACAGACGAGGAAAATGTGAGACCCAGCAAGCAGCAAGCCAGGACTATAACCTGAGACCAAAACCACCACAACTTGTTCAATTCACAACAGAAAGAAAAAAAAAACTCCTCCCTGATTGCGAAGAGTACAAGAAAATCGTCCACAGCTTGGCCTGCTTGTCATGTCACAACTCTCTGTCAAGAGGTGCCACTCATGCCAGTGTGTGGCTTTCTTCAATGAAAATTCATTTTCCATGCCAATTCTTCCTGCCATTTTTTCGATTTACACAACCTTGAACATTGCAGCTTGCAGTACTTAGCAAAAGCTGCTGCATGACATCATGTATGGCAAACAAGTACTCGTAAGATGCCACGCACAGCGTCGGACCATACCGATCAAGTTGTGGACTGAAGAATAGTAAAGGTGCTGTGCGCTGAGGGACGCGACCTCGACGGTGTACCTGCTGTACGCTACGTTGTTGGTATGTTGCACTGCTAATTTTCTCTCCGTCTTACAACAAAGGGTAGGGGCAATTTCACATTCTGAGGATATATTGAATCTTGGCTTTATCATACCCGCAAGCAGCTCCCGCAATAATGACCGACATTGATTCGAAAGAGACAATGTAATCGTTATTAGTTCCCCTGAATTTCTTTCCCAGCAGACATAATCCTTGATACGGTCAAGAGGGGAGGAGGGGGCCAAGGCCCCCGTTCCCCTTGTATCCTATATTTTTGCTGTTGTGCTCATGTTGGGGCTGATTGTACTCCAGAAAAAATTCAGAATGCATTCAAATGCAAATGTACGATCATTCAGGAGGGTATGAGTTCTAGTGTTCTAGTGTTATACTGTGTCTTTTTATCGATGGTCGCTCCTTTCACCCGAAACTCCGAGGTTTCGCTCATTATACAGCCTCGACCTTGATGCTCTCTGGCCGGATGTAGAGCACCTCATCATGGACCAAGTCCACAGCGGTGGCGATGACCTCGTGGTGGACCGAAGAACGCACGCGAGACCTGGGCACGAAAAAACTATCCATATTTTCGACGCTCTGTCCAAGGGCGACTCGCACTGCAATGATTGTTGGAGCAATTCCCTTCGCATCGAAAAATTAGGGATAATATCAGGCGGGATGGAGATGCACTTACCACTAACTACACCAGCACAATGTCACCGAGTGTCTTTTGGTACGGACGCATCAGTATCGTATCAAGCTCAATAGTGGATACATGTCTTACGACATCGTAGGTGAATGGCCCTCCGAATCCAAGGGAGATAAAAGCAATCCCACCACACAGGTACAAGGCACCTGATTCCAGGATAAAATCCCAGGTTTCAGCAACAGGTAGGAAACTCTGCCAACGCATACATCATGGCGCATACGGTGTGATATGTGCTGGCCATCTGGGCTCCGAAGACCTGTCGAGCTAAAATTGCGGACGAGGGACAACATCACAGAAACCTGTAAGCCCCATTAAGACGAAAGTCGTGAAAAGTGACACTCCAATGGATACATCGAAGTCCGCGCTGACAAAACCCGAGATATAGATGTGTCAGAAGCAAGGGAGACCGCACTAAAGTATCCAATACCTGTTGAAAATCCCATGAACCACTGTCACGACAAACCATAGTCTGAGGAAAACGCACCAGCAACGCTCAATGTTAAAAGAATTGGGAAGAGGATAATCTTGATCTGGGAATTCCAAATAACATAGCAGCAGCATAGACTCGCGACCAGTTCGTTTCCCACGCACTGATCACGAGGGCAAGAAGATCAGTGCTGTGAAACGACTGGAACAACCGGTTGCCATTTTGGCTGATGCCCTATGAGTGGCTATGATGATTACATGGGAGCGGAATGCCAATACACTACCAAATACTCTGGTAAGTGGTAAGCATAAATACTTGTCCAGTTATTAACAAAGAAAATAGCATGCCTCAGCGTCCAATGGTGAATTGAACTGCGGCCAAGTTTTCGCTCAACACGCCACTTCCCACGGTTGAAAACGCTGGAAGCCGTCAAATTGGGGGATAGTGCGTGCCGCTGTACTGCTCAGAAAGGAGAATTGAATGTACCATTGCTGGATTTAGCACAAATCTTGGCTGTAAATTGACGACGAGCAGTTTATATGGCCAGGGAAACTCCTGCTACCTTCTACTCACCTTCCAGAGTTCAGGAGCATAAGAACTATTCATCCTTTTTACAATCTTGTAGTTGTGACCTTGAATGGCACTAGTGAAGCGTAGAGATGAACCTAGTAGTGTGGAATTTTGAGGTCTTTCATTTAGTTCCGCTTCCAAGGAAACGAACAAGTAGTTCAAGAGCAATTGCCTATCTATCATTTGCTCAGGGGCATGTAATTGAGAGCCTCGATCATTCAGGTTAGTGCATCCTAATGACGAGCCTAGTGCACCCTGTCAAGGGCTTTGGTTTGGTTTGGGTTTCGAGGCAAGGGGTCAGCAGTTCAATTGCTATTGCTTATTCACCTTTTACTCAAGCCCACGCAGTCCTTAATCAATCGCCCGTAAGAATGGTCTCGGATTCATCGAGCCAGAGGGCCCGGAAGAGGGGTGAAAACACCGTCTTTTTTTTTTGACAAGCTCCAGAAATATTTATTTCGCCTGGCATAAAGATGCCCTGCTCATACTATTGGTATTGGTATGTATCTTCATGATGCAAGTCTTTTTAAGGTGATCCATGTCTCGAGCCTGAAGTTATTCACGATTCATTCCTGAAATCGGCCAGATCGGGGAGGTTGTCACAGTGTGTGACGCTCCGAATGCTCGTCACCCACGCGCGAAATAATTCTCATACTCAGAGATGGGGTCTATAATTTGTCTCTCAGGTCCTGAACCGCGTCCAAAGGTCTATTCTTCATCCCAGGTGTACTAGATGTATTATAGTTGAGGAAAAAAATTGCAATAGTCACAATTAAGAGGTTCAAGCTTTCATTTACCAGAGAGTGGTTCCCAAGCCCTAGAGTGTTACTTTGAGTATCCAGAATCTCTCTAACTTTTCATAATGATATGACCTTGCCATCTGTGGATCATAGAATGTGTATCCTCCATTCCCATAAGCCTCGCTGTAGGCTTGGCTACTTGGTAGAAAAACAAGTTATCCTAGAGGCTCAGAACCTCCGGATTTTGGATCTGACGCACGACCCGACGCTTAGGGATACCAAATGTGGTTTCTTTATGTGCTAGAATTTGCCCATGGGTGGGTACGAAACGCGTCGAGCCCTCAGTAACCACGTGAGGTGGGATACAGATATTGAATTTAGTTGGTCAACAGATGGCTGATCAGGTGGGTTACAGCTGGAGAATAGGCTGGAGAACTCATGGCCGCCAGCTGGCTGTGAACCAGACAGCTTTCGTGCCACGCATCTGTCGGGTGACCATGCCAGCCGGGGTCAGCGTGTCGGCACTTTGGCGGTGTACCATTCTCTTGTGGTGATTGATGCACACTAACAAATTTGAAACAAAAACAAGTTCAATATTCAATATTCGCGCGATCTGGCAGAGCAATAAATCTTGTATCCACACTTGATTGGTAGTTTGAATATCACTAATCGGCACCGAACTGATCAATACATACATACCCTTTGCTAGAATCTCTCGGGCACAACGGAGCTCTCTGTCAAAGATATGGCAGATGATATACTCCTTGCATGTAGCCATCGTAGCACTGGAGCGCTACAGATGAATGAGCCGCAGCTATTCGTGCTACCACCTACTTTGAAAGTGGGCTTCGACCCTGAGATTGAGCTACTGCACCACATGTCCGTTAACAATTCCAATGTAGATATAGGGTTGGTTTCGTTCTTTTGAGCTCATCAGGTGGGCAACACAGCCCACAACCAACGGCATCTATATCAGGCAGACAATTTGGCATATTGTTTCCCATGATGACGGCCTGACAGCAGGCAAAACAACTGGCCGGGTTGTTCTGCCTACCCTCAAGGACAATCATCGCCGACTGGCCAGAAAGAGACTGTGTGACTGGCCGGGCCACACAGCTCAATCTGTCCCCCAGAACCCAAACAGAAGTCGCAACTTGTCAGGTTGTGACAACCTTGATCCCCCAGAACCCAAATAGAAGTTGCAACTTGCCAGGTTGCAACTTTTATCACCCAGAACCCAAACAGAAGTTGCAACTTGCCAGGTTGCGACCTTTATCCCCCAGAACCCAAACAGAAGTCGCAACTTGTTGGGTTGCGATGTCCTTGATCCCCCAGAACCCAAACAGAAGTCAAACTTGCCAGGTTGTGACTTTTATCCCCCAGAACCCAAACAGAAGTTGCAACTTGCCAGGTTGCAACTTTTATCCCCCAGAACCCAAACAGAATTTGCAACTTGCCAGGTTGCAACTTTTATCCCCCAAAACCCAAACAGAAGTTGCAACTTGCCAGGTTGCGACGACCTTAATCCCCCAGAACCCAAACAGGAGTCAAAACTAGTGTATCCCTTCAGAACGTGTGTGGCGTGCAATGGCAGTGCTCATGGTCAGCTATGATTGAATAAATGTTCATACATGAGGAACAAACATTCCACTCACCAAGCAATGCAGAGAATGTAAAAGTTTCTTTCATGCCACGGGTAGAGACGAGATGAGTTTGGAGGAGACTACCAATTAAGCGTCAATGATGCTATGTCGACGCTGGACCTATAAAGCATCGATAAAATATCAATAAAATCAAAATTTTAAGGTGGAAAGAAGAAAAAGGGTATGACTACCCAGCCTTGACTGCTCTCGGAGAATTTCAACAAGAGAGAACCACGCTCTGCCGATGCTAATTCACGGTGCATTATGTGTGAACAGTATGAAAGAGGGTGATCAGACCTCGGTCAGGGGCTGCCATGTGGCTTTGTGAATAAACGACGGCAGAGGGGCAGGCAAACGAAAACAAAGGAAGAATGGGGCAGAGGCCAAATGGGCGTGCACAGAGTGGGGGGGCAGAGGCCAAATGGGCATGCACAGAGTGGAGCGGCAGAGGCCAAATGGGCATGCACAGAGTGGGGTGGCAGAGGCCAAATGGGCATGCACAGAGTGGGGTGGCAGAGGCCAAATGGGCATGCACAGAGGGGGTGGCAGAGGCCAAATGGGCATGCACAGAGGGGGTGGCAGAGGCCAAATGGGCATGCACAGAGTGGAGCGGCAGAGGCCAAATGGGCATGCTCAGAGTGGAGTGGCAGAGGCCAAATGGGCAGGCACAGAGTGGGGTGGCAGAGGCCAAATGGGCACGCACAGAGTGGGGTGGCAGAGGCCAAATGGGCACGCACAGAGTGGGGTGGCAGAGGCCAAATGGGCAGGCACAGAGTGGGGTGGCAGAGGCCAAATGGGCATGCACAGAGTGGAGCGGCAGAGGCCAAATGGGCATGCACAGAGTGGAGTGGCAGAGGCCAAATGGGCAGGCACAGAGTGGGGCAGAGGCCAAATGGGCATGCACAGAGTGGGGTGGCAGAGGCCAAATGGGCATGCACAGAGTGGAGCGGCAGAGGCCAAATGGGCATGCACAGAGTGGAGTGGCAGAGGCCAAATGGGCATGCACAGAGTGGGGTGGCAGAGGCCAAATGGGCATGCACAGAGTGGAGCGGCAGAGGCCAAATGGGCATGCACAGAGTGGGGTGGCAGAGGCCAAATGGGCATGCACAGAGTGGGGTGGCAGAGGCCAAATGGGCATGCACAGAGTGGGGTGGCAGAGGCCAAATGGGCATGCACAGAATGAGGAGAGGCCAACAACGCTGAATTGTCCTGAAAAGCCAAGCCTTTATATATGTTCTCGGAAAGTTATTTCCCGCGTCCGCTCCGGGTTTCGGAGGTTCCATGCACCGAACCCATAAAATCGGGATCAATATCTGAAGCCCGGACTCCGGAGTGCCTGTCGATCTTCAGTGCCGGAATGAGTGCCGCCGAGGATTCTTAATGGACGACGACCTCAACTTTTTGACCAGACGTAACAGAATTCCGCTTTTCTCATTTCTGAAGGGGAGCCACACTACCAAAATCGTCCAAAAAGGATGGCTCCAGGGACTACCACAATTCAAGTCAAGATAAGGATCCCTGATGAGTACGGAAGATAAATGGCCACCGAAATTACACTAGAACAATGTGATGTCTGCCTGAGAGTGCATTCAATGAGATAGACAAGGATCTGACAGCAGAGGATGTTGGTGCACTGAAACTCTCAAACAATGACAAATCCCTTGGAATCGAATTTTACATTCGTCAAGTGCCCCTTTATACCTACCCAAAACGGCCGGTTCGTTTTGATTTAGCCACAACAACGTACAACATCGGACGACTCTCTTCCTCCATCATCGTCCACTTCCTTTGCACGTCCTGCTTCTTGGTCCTCCCACCTGTCCACACTGGTCTACACTCTACTGCCCGAAAGCAGTTAGCACGGTACATTTTGATTCTTCTCGCCTTGCCGCGCTGGATCACAGATCTGACGAGAGTCGCAGATGAGCGTGCCGACCCCAGCCCTCGGTTCACCCTCGACCATAACTCGAGGTAGTGCGCTTCGCGGCAAAGCCCACTATCTCCCGCCGTCCCATCATTGCTGATTCGCCACCAATCTGACATGAAACCTACGGACATCCCGACGCGGTCATGTAGGTCAAGAATTGAAACCAAGAATTATAATTGTCAAAGAATTATAGAACTATAATTCCTGATGAATATACAGGTACTTCATGAACTACTCAAGCATAGGCAGAGGCATATATCAGGTTATTTATTTTTGCACTCTCTAAATTCTCAACAAAAAAAAAAAAACTTGATATATGGTCTGACTAGGGAGACTAAGGCAGACGAAGGATTCAGGAAGGATCGAGAACACCTCCATAAGCAGGATTTACATAACAGCAGTTGGACTGCTAGAGAAAGGGAAAGACGGGATGTTATACATGTACACTTGCACACATTAAATGCTACACCCTGTCAACGACTTGACCATTGGTGCGCAGGGATGGAAAAAATCCATCACCCTCATCCCGGGAGACACGCACGACCCTTTGGAGCAGTCATTCACAATACCTTCATGTGGACCGCGACCCAACCCTGCGAGCCCCTTCGCCTTGGACCCAACTTCTAACTGTGATCGGGGTCGAGATTGGATTTCATATTCTATGATCTTCAGTATCATCGTTGTTCTCAATCTGTACATCTTCACTTCCAGATTCCACTTCAATCGCTTGTTGACTGGCTATCCGGAAATAGTTGCCGTGTTGTTATATCTTCATTCATCCAACCGACCCACATGCATCGGCGCTGCTTGAGCTCAGTTCAATCTGAATTCCAGCTCGGATCTCTAACACAACAAACCTGATGAAATTGTGACTTGAATTTTGAAGTTCATTTACATTTTAGTATGAATTTCAAAGATTAAATAACTGGTTCATTGTAGGTACTATCCTCCCCCACTCCCCGGACACACCTAGTACTCGGACAAACAATTTCTGATCCGTTTACCCTGAAAATTGGTGCTATATGAAGCTGAAGATCCAGGCTATGAACGACATATGGGGGGGGGGGGCATTGATTATACTCGCGTGGCCCACAACATGAATGACGAGTCTATCGAAGACAAACATGTGGGAACATACAGGTGGTTATCCATATATAAACCTACAAGATGCCAACGGAGCACACATTCATTCCAGGGGGGTGGTGGCTACAAGACGCTGAGCAACTGTGACTGGCTGACCCTCGAATGAGCAGGACCACTGGTTAAAACCCTGTGGACCTGGTTGGAGTTCTCCCCTCCCAGGTATAAATCCCCAATGTCCACCAGTACACAAGAAGCTTGTCGTAGGTCTTCCCTTTGCCGAATGCATGCATAGAACCACTGTCTGACGTGTTCAACTTCCGAGGAAGGTCCACAGTCGAGCCAGTTGGCGTGTTCAACTTCCGAGAGAAGGTCCACAGCCAAGCAATATGGTGGCTTCAACTTCCGGAGAAGAAGTCCACAGCCAGTGAGAAGAAATACAGGAGAGTGTTGAATTCGGAAATTTTGTTTTCAGAGGATGTACAAATAGTTCTGGAATAACAGCTTGAGTTGAATTTGCACAACAGTGTTTGCGTTGTTTAAACCACAGTGACAAGGGTTGAAGGCCCGGATCAGAAACGATAAGCATAGGTGTTGAGTCGAACACTTGAAGTACATTGTAAGCCAGTTTTCCCAGTAGCGGTGTTATTTCCCTTCTTGAAAGTAAGGCGCGAAAGAGCTCCAGAGGTTGTGGAAATTGTTGAACCAAATTCGGTAGTTCACCATTAACCTTGGCCAGAAACTCTTGACGGTGTTGTTTCAATTCCTCGTGTTGACAGACGAATAGCGCATGGGCCGGATCTTCGACATAGACATAGCAGAATCTACACAGTCTCCACTGCCGGCGGAACAATGTTCTTCCCGCGTTCTTTCCAGCGCCGACGCTCCACAGCAAGACTGTGACTTGAGAGATTGAGCTTTCTGAGCGCCTTTCTGTGTTCTGGTTGTTTATCCTGAGGTAGTGGCGGAAATCGAGCGTCTTCTTCACGAGTTGCTCGTGTCTTTGTCTTTCTCAAGTCGCCCAACAAGCATATCTCGCACCCGAGAAGAGGATTCTATTTCATTGTCAATCCAGGCTTCCATGGACGTTTTGACATCTTTCATGGCGACTTCAACAGTGGCTACATCGAGATTCGGTTGTATGTTCAAGTCTACCGGAATATAGAGGCGGGAGAGTACAATGCGTAAGTCATTGATCCACGAGTTTTGTTTTGTACGAGCCAATGCCAGTGATTCTTGCAATGCATTCTATGCCGGTCTTTCATGCTCCAGTTTCAGCAAGTAACAGAGATTTTTGAGTGCGAGATAGACTCTCCGATATTTAATCGGCCATATGCCAGTTTCAGAAAGAGAACAGCTCGCAGACTCCGTGCCCCAACACCAAGCAATCGTCGCAGGAAGCGGAGTTGGACCTTTTCCAACAACTTGAGGCTCTTCGAGTCTATGTCCAGACAGACATCGCAGCCGGGAATTAGATACGGATCCACCCGTGCCATGTAGAGAGTTCGAGCATCCCATGCAGGCAGGCAGGTGACCTACGAAACGGTCCAGATTCAAGATAACATTTGCAACAGTGGTCGCTTTTTTAGCCTTGACTTTGTAGTGCTCTCGCCAAATGAATTTGGTACCAGTTTCAAACCAGATTCCAAGATAGCACGCTTTTTGAACTTGTTGGATTGGATTGCATATGAGATATGTATCAAAACTGTCCCCCAATCGTGCCAGAAAATTGAAACAATTCGGTAGGTGGGCTATTTCTAAACAAATCCATTTACTGAATACGCCGTTGTCGTTTACACATGAACTAATGCCCTTCAGAATTCCCATATTGGGCAGTGCCGATTGATTTTCCGTGACGGTCACGTGCACTCTGCAATTAGAAAGATCAAATTTTGTTGACCCAGCACCTTTCGCAGCCACAGAGCCACATTTTCAATCTAAAATATCAGATTTGGTCTCAGAGCCATAGATAGGCATCCTATAAGTGTGATACCCAAGCAATATATTGTGGATTCTTATCCCAGAACTGATGACGATATCAAGGTTTCGCGGGCTAACCGATCTTTCGAGAGGACAATATGCTCTGGACAAGGAGACGTATGTCAAACCCCGCCATACAGATTTTGTCTCATTAAATTCTAGCCAAAAAGTGGTCGATCACGATACACGCACCAAGCTAGACAAGTGGTTTCAACCAGCGAAGGTCGCAATCAGCCAACGAGACGCAGAGAACAAGTGCCACCCTCAAACTGGACTATGGCTACTCGAACGTGAGGAATTTATACAGTGGATGTACACACGAAAATCCTTACTCTGGCTTGAGGGAATATGTCAGCTTGTCGCTCATTGCGCCAATTTTTACTCACCAATTCTCTCCAGCGGGGTCCGGGAAGACCATCCTAAGGTCTTTCCAACTGTTTTTGTTCGTTGACAACGGACTGACCATCACCACGACGTAATCGACACACTTCGGGCCAGAGCGGAGCCATTCGCATTCTTGTACTTTGAAACAAACAATCCAGAACAGCACACGGTCCCACAGTTCTTATGCTCACTGGTCTCGCAGCTCTCGATTCAAGCACATCTCCAGATAAGATATTGGAGACGCCGTGGAGCTCCTACTCCGGTGGCCAACTTCTCCCCCCTAATTCTGTGTTAATGTCGCAGGCTTTGATCCCAATTCTCAAGGAATTCACGGAGCCGGTATATATTGTGCTGGATGCACTCGACGAGTGCTCTGAACGGGATCAACTGCTCACCACGAATCCACGATCACCACAATTGTGGAGGCGGATCTGCCCAATGTTTCATCTTCTCTTGACCAGCCGACCAGAGATTCTTCGGAGCAGCAAATTCTCAAGGAATTTACGGAGCCGGTATATATTGTGCTGGATGTACTCGACGAGTGCTCTGAACGGGATCGACTGCTCACCACGATCACCACAATTGTGGAGGCGGATCTGCCCAATGTTCATCGTCTCTTGACCAGCCGACCACAGATTCTTCGGAGCAGCACCCACCTTGCCAAACATGCGGTTTCAGTCTCCCTCCAAGATTGTACGCATCAGGACATAGAGTTGTATCTCACCACCCCTGTGTCGATGCCGGAATTTGGTCCCGGTCACGCGTCACGCGGGCCTCTGTCGAACCTCCCAAGCGGCACACCCATGCCAAAACTGCCTGGAAGACGCAAAAAGATAGAATTTTCGTTTCGAATGTTGAAATTTTTGAGGGTGTCACGCAAAATTTCGGCGGGTGTCGAACTGTCGAATTGGTTGAAATGGTCACGCGTCACACCCGGTGTTGATTTGAAGGAAAAAACCCAGTATTCGAACCCGCTGGGGTAGAAGCGCATGCTGGTGGTAAAAACAGTTCCTGTGTCTCCTAAAGAACAATCTCATCAATTGCCTCGAAGTTTCAGTGTCAGTAAAAAATTTATCCCCAGTACGGCCAGTATCACGTGATAGAATCCTGGCTTCCCGAGAACGGCTACGTGTGGGGGGCTTCGTGCCTCCGTAGCGTCTCCACCGTGAAGCCCAATCCAATCCGAAAAGGAAAATTCCATCTCGAAGGAAACGACGGGGAGTGCACGACAAAAAAAATGTGAAGAAACAGAGTTTGAAATTGCACTGGCTATCGTCTGAATTATTTTGGCGCAAACACCCGATTTTGCATTGTGAGCTCAATGCAAGCCGCTTCTCGAGTCCGGCCTCTCACACGATAGCCAGCGAAATTTCAAACAAACGTGACAATCCTTTGCCTTTTCAAACACTTTCAATTCCAGCACCGTCTCGGAGCCAGCTTTTGGGGTGTCGACCCGCAATGAATAGCCCCGACCATTCCGGTCATTTTCAGCTATTTAGATCCCTCTCGGAAGCATTATTGACTTCTCTGGCGGCCAATCAGTGGTTTACATTTTTAAACGCGTGACCCTATTATACTATTGACACAATCCTTTGCATTTTCAATTCCAACGCCGTCCCAGAGCCAATTTTTCTGCCGTGGACCCCCAATGGATAGCCCCGACCATTCCGGTCATTTTCAGCTATTCAGATTCCCCTTGGGAGCATCATTGACCTGTCCAGCGGCCAATCAGTGCTTTACATTTTCAGACGCATGACCCTATTATAATATTGACACAATCCATTATATTTCCAAACGCGTGACCCTATTATAATATTGACACAATGCTTCGCATTTTCAAACGCGTGACTCTATTTCCCTCGCAACAATCCTTTGCCTTTTTGACCATTCCGGTCATTTTGAGCTATTCACATTTACCTCGGAAGCATTATTGACCTCTCCAGCGGCCAATCAGCGCTTTACATTTTCAAACGCGTGACCCTATTATAATATTGACACAATCCTTTACATTTTCAAACCTGTGACCCTATTGCCCTCGCCACAATCCTTTGCCTTTACAAACACTTTCAATGCCAGCGCCGTCCCAGAGCCAGTTTTTGGAGAGCCAATTTTTGGGGCGTCGACCTGCAACGAATAGCCCGATCATTTTCAGCTATTCAGATTCCTCTCGGAAGCATTATTGACCTCTCCAGCGGCCACTCAGTGGTTTACATTTTCAAACGTGTGACCCTACTACCAACTCACTCATTGTGTCTTATTTTCGCCGGTTTCTTTCTATCACTAATTCCGCGTGAATTGGGGGAGTAATTCCAGCCGATTTCATTCAGAGTTGACTAAGATTCGAGTAATTCTTTGAAAACGACCTACGTTGGAATATCAAGCCGCCATCACCGAGATTTATGATCCGCCCGGGGCGCTTAATAAGCCCGAGTTGAACTTACTCATCCTGACCCGTAGATTACTCGGTATTGTAGAAGGTTCTAGCATGTCTGTAGAGTATATAAGCTTGCAATTACTTCAGTTTATCCTTCTGTACGGCTACTGGTGATGGAAAATCTGCGGTATTCTCAGTGCCAATCCTGGTTTTGAACGAGTACAACACGAATCCGGCCTTCTACCCAGCAGGACTACGTACGCGCGTCGGCCCTGTAGGAATAATTAAGGGACTGGCTAATAACATTGTACGAGGCCTTATTCTCTTCCTCTCTGCACCATAATCACACTGATTCCAGGTCTCGGAGCTCATCAAACTCAACATATCCGCCTTCGCCTAAGTCGCTCGCAGAGGCTCGACGGAATGGTGTAAACCTTGCGGATGAGATGAAGTCTTGTACAAAGTGGCAGGTTATATGCGTAGACCCAGAGCATTTGCGCGACAAGGAATGGCGGACCATATCTGAATGGCCCGAGTTCAGGGCAAAATAGCTCTTTTCTGCGGCCGATGAGGTGCATTTGATTAACGAGTGGAGCGCGGAGTTTCGACCTAATTTTAGATTGATTGGTCTACTCTTCAGAGCCGTTTCCCAAGCACAACCTCGGTGGTCGGACTATCTGCGACTCTTGCTCCAGCGAATTCAGCCCAGAGTAATCTATCTGTTCAGGCCCCTTGCGTTTCGGGATAACAGCGCTTCCAGCCAATTCAAAATCTCATCCTGAACATTCAACTCCCAAGACGTACACTGGCGCAATACCTCTCGGGCGTAGGGGCAACTCACTTCAAGGTCCCAATTTGGACGTCAACCTAGCCACATTATTTAAGCCGGACAAAGGGATCTATGATTGTCCTTTCAAGACCTGCTTGCTCAGCGGAAATCGAAATCGTCTCCGTTACGTCCCTTCTCTCCATGTTTCCGATATGGAACGCTTTGTCAATTCTTCTCCAGTTTTCATACATATATATCCCCTCCTCCGCCTGGAGTCCACCGCCACCTTGACGCTCACCACCCTCATTTCCTCGCTGGGAACATGCGTCCCACTTAGCTTCAAGCCTCCCTGTTCTACGTAGCGAACACATGCGCATGAGGGGTGACGAACGAGTATACCACCGTGACGGTGAGTTCTGTTTTATCTTCCTTATTTCTGATTCTTGTAACAGCCGTAGCCGGGATGTTCGTGTCTGCTCAGGATTTGTCAGTGATCACCGGATACATCGATACCGACCCACCACTCCACAGTGCTCGCTAACCTGAATGAACTCATCGCGCCATTCATTCTCCCCGCACGACCTTGCTTCCAAAGCATCGTCCGCTCATATCCACACGTCCGTCGGGATCACAACTGTGCGAGTGCTGCTCCTCTGTGCCGTCCCTTATCGTGCTGATGCCGCTTGCGTTTTAATCTTCCACCGACGCTGCATTACTTCTGAAAATTCCCTCGAGTATTCATTCATACTGATTCCGGTACCGCGGCCTCAGATGGTGCCCAATCTCAGGTGGGCAGACTGCCACATCTTTCCCTCCGCTGATTGGGTAAGTTTCATGCCCTGAAGTAAATGCGATGATAGGGTTAGGTATCGAGACTGAATATTTGCCAAATTGTGGCTTGTTGTTTACATTTGTTAAATGCCAGGAGACTGCCATATTTGATGTGGGAATCATAAGTTTTAATTTTGGTATTTATATGTTGTGTGCACCTTCCGGTGCACACTGTTGAAGAAGCAGCATTCACAAGACTCTATGATCGAAAACCACGAGTCTACCACTCTACTGTATTATTTCGTTCAATTCGGCAGTCAAGCGTCACGCGGAACCTTTTTTTTATTGCGGCAATAATTTTTTCTCGATTTATCGGATTTTTTTTATTGTCAAGTTTGGACCCAAACGGACACGGCGATCAAAAGTTGTGGGAGATTTTGGACCAAGATGCCGGCGGTTGAACATCATTTCTTATTTCCGGACAGCCTTCGCGCTCATTTCTTCCTTGTTTCTCCACCAATTGCCCATCGATTCGGAAGTTTATAGGCTCAAACTCATCCCTCGATTCAGGGGAATGATACCTCTGTTGCGGGTCCGCGAGCGAGGATCGTTTCCGCTCTCATCGCACTCCATGAAGACCTCAAGCAGTTTCTGGGTGGCGCCCTCCAGCCACGTCTCTAGCAAACCAGCTATATTTGCTACCAACCTAGAATTTGGTTAGTGCATTTAAGATACCTGAATCTGTGTCCCCCGAAATTTCTGGGGTCTCGACTGCACAGGTTCCCGGTCGCAGTGGGCTACTGCCCAAAGTCATCGGATTTTCGTTGCGCATGTAGATGAACTTTTTGAGAGGGGTTGCGGATAGGTGGGAAATGTTGTGTCCCAACTCGGTATGTTCAAACACTTCCTATGAAGGCATCCAATGAGCAGGGCATCCATTTCTGAGACGCCCGGCTTTGGAAATGGCCCTGGGACTTCATTGGAATTGAAATGGTTAGAAGGATGTCAAATCACGCGCTTCGGAATGGAAACCATTGCAAAGGCAATGGGGTCACGCGTTTCAAAATGCCAATCAGTAATTGCGCTCTGGAAAGCGCAATAATGCCTCCGAATGGGATCTGAATGGCTGTAAATGTTCACGCTCAGAAAATGGCCCTGGGACTTCATTGGGATTGAAATGGCTTGCCGGATGTCAAGTCACGAGCTTCAAAATGTGGACCATTGCAAAGGCAATTATCAGGTTATTTTTTCCACTCTCAACTTTTCCAAAAAAAAATAATCTTGATATATGGTCTGATAGTGAGACTAAAAGGCAACAGGGTCACGCGTTTCAAATGCCAACCAGTAATTGCGCTCTGGAAAGCGCAATAACCTCTGAGCGCGATCTGAATGCCTGTAAAGTTCGCGGGTGATCAGGGCTATCGATTCCCGACACGCGCGGCTTAGAAAATTGCCCTGGGGCTTCATTGGAATTGGAATGGTTTGCAAGATGTCAAGTCATCAAAATGTGGACCACTGAAAAGACAATAGGGTCACACGGTTCAAAATGCAAACCAGTAATTGCGCTCTGGAAAGCGCAATAATGCCTCCGAGCGCGATCTGAATGGCTGTAAATATTCATGCTTAGAAAATGGTCCTGGGATTTCTGTCGGAAAAATCCAAATGGCCTTAAGAGCAAAGCCAATCTTATGAGGGAATTTTAAGGCCTTATAAGGACCTCAAAAATCCCCTTATAAGATTGGCTTTCTCTGATAAGGTTATTTTAAGACCTTATAAGGCCTTAAAAAGGACCCTGATTTTGAGGTTTTTTTCCGACATCATTGGGATTGAAACGGCTTGCCGTCAAGGCAGGATTGGAATTGAAAAGGTTGAAGGATGTCCAATTCACACGCTTCAAAATGTGGACCATTGCAAAGGCAATAGGTCATGCGTTTCAAAATGCAAACCATTCCCACCCTATACACTAAAAGTCTTAAGCCAAATATGCCAATTTTTTTTTTTTTTTGGGAGCGTTTGGGATAATGAAACTTAGTCTGCAGAAGCATTCCAAGCTCATCCGCTTTTGTTACCGGTTATTGGACCAGTTGTTGCCGGGGAAAATTGCTCAGGAGGAAATGCCGTTACGCACATTGTTCAAACCACACCTGAGTGTGGGACTCCAGCCCGAAATAAAATTATCCTATCCCAGTTCTGTCGTTCATGGCTGCATACCCACTAAAACCCCCTCGTGTGTCCAATCATCCGGCAGTGAGTCCTCATTCATAAGAAGGCCACTCCATGTGTTTGAGACCAGTTGCTTCTTCAGTGCAAGTGGTCCAAATTTTATTTTATCGGTCAACAATCGGTCGCGCAGCAAGGCTCCACTGACCACTTTCAACCATCTGTTGTGAATTTCTGTTGTAGTGAATACTGATTGTGTCAACGTTTCGCCTCCGTCGGCCATAAAAAGCAGTAGATTCCGATCCTCCAAATTGCTCTGGTGGGAACGCATGTTGGAGAAGTTTAACCGAGAAACGCGTGTATATACATACTGTGCATGTTGAACGTTGAATCTGTCTCCAAAATCGTTAGCGAGATTCGTTTGAGCTCCCAGAATGCGGGTTACCACGGGAGGGGGGCGTCTGACCAATTTTTTTTTTCAAGAAACACTCTAATGAATGCGTCCATTTCAGGAAAAAAATCGAGAAAATATTCAACTTTGCCATCAAAATTGTGCAGCCTGAACTCTTCAAATATCGATTTGCCACCCATATTCACCCCCGAATTCGACCTGATTCCGAAATTTTAAAGTTGGTTCCGGATTAAACTCAGCCAACATTGGGGTGCCGCTCATACAGGTGCGGAGTCATGATTGGGGCATGGAGAGAAATTTATTTCTAGATGTGCGTACACACAACAGAATTCATGCATCATTTCTCAAAGTTGTGGCTATGTTGTTTGTAGGTCCTCCTCGGACCCACCGAGGCGCTCATACCCTCGCAAAAAATCCATCTGTGCGGGCAACTGAATTTCGGGTGTTTGAAGTATAGTGGCCCTTTATCGGAAATTTGTACACCTAAAATCCTAGAAACCTGGTAAGATACAGTCTTGGATGTTTTGAATTCTAAAGCCAAATTTCGGGGCCGAGGGACGCACGGGTCGTTCGTTACAGAGGTGGCACAAGTTGGCCTGTCAAGGTCAGATCAGGATATTCGTGGGGGTTCCAGGAGGCAAGACACAGTATTGTTAGCGTATAGGAGGAAACAATGTCATACCTTCGACTCAGGGGATGCGAACGAGCCCCGAAACTTGTGAATCAGCGAAGGATTGGTGGAGAAACAAGCGAAAGATGAGCGCGTGGACTGTTCGGAGATAAGAAGTGTCTCCATGTTCGCACGTGCTGCGTCTTTGTCGTCTGCAATATTTGTGGAGAGCATACCTGGCGGGAGCGGCGGGAAACGTCGGTGGGGGTCGATGGTCTCGAAGTCGCTGCGGAAGATTGGGAAGGCTGCTATGAGGTGCTGGAGGGGCGAGCGGTGGAATCGTGGGACACGGCGGCAGCGGGCGAAGGTGCCTCGGATTGGGTTGGACGCCGGGAGACAGGCGAGCCGAGCTGCGGAGTTGTACGCCGAGCGATTGAGGCGGAGGTGGATGGGGGCGATGTTGGCGTGGAAGTTCTGGGTGTCCGTCGCCGTGGTTCTGAGACAGCCGGTGATTAGCTTACAGGCTTGCCTTTGCACCTTTCCTAGCGTTCGCGCGAACCACACCGTTCCTCCTTTGGAAGTGTACGTACTGGGATTAGACTCGGTTTGCGCTCGGGAAATGTAGTTTTGAAGAGTTCTTTGCGCTTGGAAGTTCCGCCTTTCAGATGCGACTTGAGAAGCTCTAACGATGCATTGTCTTCTGGCCCGCGGATCGGAATACCTTCGAACCGCGAAATCTGCAATGTATCAATTAGATTTGCGCTCAGTTTGTGCATTGATATGGCGGTCAAAGTGCACATTTATTATTCCGTGAAACATTTGTACCTTCCCCGAAATAAATAGCTATTTCGATGTGTTCCCGCGAAATAAACACGGCTGGACATCGTAGCGGGGTGGGGGCAGGAATTCGTCATCTCGGCAAGCTGTGAGCCGATGACGTGAGCGCTCCTAACGTCTTTTCTCGTATACTGTAGTAGTCTGCAGTTTACCGCGCCACCGGTGATCGCTAGGTCCCGTTATTACTAATCATCGCATGTTAGTCTCGTCGTCTTCCGTCTTTGACTCTTTCGTCTTCCCGTCAATGCTCCTCCCAGAAACGCAACGCTCACACGCACAACGGCAAGAGCCAGTCATTAGCCATTGGTGTGTCTTTACCACTCACCCACCGCGCTGCATCTAGTGAGCAATGGTGCCGCCACGAGCAACAGCGCTAGGTCCTCTCGTTTGACGAAGACACATCAACTTGCGGAGGGCTCGTGTCATCAACCACACTCCTCTCATTGTCCTCCAACCACCTCGGACCACCTCTTGATTTCGTTTGCATCGTGACATGTCGGGGACATTCTGACGTGAAGGCTCTACACTTCAATACAATATTCAAGAGACCTCGAGTTCATGGGCCAGACCGAATTCCGAGCAGTTTCAGATCAAATACTTGTTTGACTCGTGTCAATTTGTTGTGTCGGTATCAAGTCTTCTAGATGTCAAAATCTCCGTCTCCTCAAACTTCAAGCTCTCTTTTAGAGGCTCAAGCACCCTTCGTCCCATGAACTTCCCCAGGAGCAGTAGCAAAACCGAAGCGACAGTTCTGCTCAGAATTGCGCTGGCTATCACCCCGAATTCAGACTCGGGAAAATAGATCTCCATACCATGTCACGTTTTGAGGCCGCGGACCAGCTTGAATACGGCCCTGTTGGGCACAGCCTCCCTACAGAATGGAGAGCTTCTGAGCCTGTGGCTTACAGCTCTTTGCTGAACATAGGGCGCGGGCCGTTTTTCTTTTTTTTTGTAAGTTTTCGCGAGATTCCTGATTGTGAGCTCAATTCTCAACCGTTTTCCTTTAAAGTAGGCTCGTTCGATTCGGACGGAAAACCCGGAGGGCATCTCGTAGCCCGATTCTCTGGCCGCCGCGTTGAAGACCGATCGATTGAGGCGGATATGGATGGGGAGGAGGTTAGCGTGAAAGTCCATGGTGTCGGTGGCGGTCGTGCGCAGGGCACCGGTGATGTGCTTGGCAGCTAGCCGCTGCACTTTCACCAGCGCCTTCGCAATCCACACCGTACCCTTGCGGCGCGCGTCTGTGTTAGCAGAGACTCGAACGCTGTATATCTGTCCCGTCAGCCGCTACATAGAACCATGTCGAAATTACCCACGAACCGCCCGTACTGCAGCACCGTGCTATTGTCCACCGCCAATATGAGGCTATTGCCTTCAACAATTGCCGAATTTTTTGAGATGGCATCGTCGATAGCTTGGTATGTGTCGGATCAGAGCCGGTGAAGAAATCCATGAAATATATTCTAACAACTGAATCATTTCTGACCTGAGAACCAACCACAGTTGGCCTCAACTTGGCTTAAATCACGGAAAGCGTGGGTTCAGGCTGAGAAAATGGTCTATACAGTTCTTAGGCACTTAAATGTGTGTATTACAACCAACTAAACACCCCTTCAATGGTCTGTGAGCCATATTGAACAAGGGGAAATCGGGATTCGAATTCCGTACATGCCATACGAATCAAAACAGCCAACGCGACTGAAATTGACGCGTTGTTTCGTTGTGTGTAAAATGCAAAAATGATGCAGGTTGCCTGGCTCGAACTCTCATCGAGTTGCTCCCATTTGAAAACTTCTTTTTTCAAAATCGCGATCGGACATTATTATTGCAAATTGCAATAATCCAGTGGAAGTGATGGAAGCATCTGGGGGTCACAAATTTATTGACTCAGGTCGGTGGAAGCCGTGGAAATTAGCCGGGTCACAAATTTTACTGACTCAAGTTGGTGGAAGCTATGGAATTTCACCAGGTCACAAAATTTACTGACTCCGGTTGGTGGAAGCCGTGGAATTTCACCGGGTCTTATTTCGCCATAGATTCATTGGCCGTTGCGATTTTCCAGAGTGGTTTGGGTTGCGCGACGCGGAGGTTATCGACGTTCGACATGGGCGACTCTTCGGCCCTGGAGATCGGGAGCAGCCAGGTTTGGGTCCAGTTTATTACTCGAAGCCTGAACACGGATATCATGTGTGCCCTGGGCTGTTCAGAGGAGGGCACCAAATGCTTCACTGTGTCGGATCAAGGACTGACGTCTCCGTTGGCACGGATCAAGGGTCAAGTTTTCCGACATATAGGGGCTACTTGTTAGGGGAGGGTGGAGCATGTGAGACAGCAGTCCTCGTTGCCCGAGACGACCCGCTCAATAGTACCCGATGTCGCCCTTTATCGCCTGGTCTCGAGAAAAGACTCACAGACGTGTTATTATAACCGCTATCACATACACCAGGTCTGGGCTTGTTGCATCCAGCCGGTGGTCTGCTGTCGACGCAGACAGTCCTCGACATTTAACCCAGTCGGCATCATGGCCATTCTCGTCGATGGTTTGCAGGAACGAGGCTGCATTTTATGCCCCACCGCTGAGTTCACTGCGACGGAGGTCATGCTCGTCGACGTCAGTCTTCTCTTTCGCAGATGGTGGTGGTTCGAGCAGCCTGCCACGTGACTTTTCATCTCCTACCACCAAGACCTCGAGATGAGAAGAAGGCTGACGATGCCCTGAAACGACTAGGAGCGTCGTACAGCAACCTCAGAGGCACACCCAGACACTGCCTGTGAATCTTGATACACTGCACGATGGCCACATGCCATAGGCAACAATAACCCTACCCACAATAAAAGTTGCATTGCCAGCAAAGGAGTGGCGATACGGTCAGACGGACACAAGTGCACGTCTCCCGAGCTTGAACGGCGCAAGTATCTCTTTTTGGGAGAAGAATAGCGGGTCCCGTCCGCCAGACTGTCGTGCGGAACGTCGCGCGGGCCATCTTGGACAACGAGCACTACTGTCTCCCTTGAGGCACCTGACCAACTCCTGACGCAGTACTCCTGATCCATACCCCAACTCCTGAATTCAGGTCCACCAAAATTGAAGACGAAAGCGCGAAACCTGGAGTCCTGCTCTCTGCGATCTCGTGAGTCTCGGTCCAGGGTCGTCCCGAAAGAATTATATTATCAACAAGAGCGCGGCGGGGCGTCCACCACTTGGGGCCACGTGGACGCGTTGAACCCATGACTGGTGTTCTTTGACAGAGAAGTGATGGGGGTGTTTGCGTGCCATGATGTGCCGAAGGCAAGCCGGCTTTGCCGTTTGTGAAGCTAGGGATGTGGAGGAACAATATCCCATTGAGATAGCATCACTCCAGAGTTCAGATGGAAGACGGCTCGATGGTGGAGGGAAGGCGTACATGGTGTGAATAGAAAGGTGGTTGAGGATACCGCGATGAGGACTTCTCGGAAGTATCTAGATGTGTGAATCAGTATATGTGTGAGTGGCTTGCCGAATGGAATCGACCTTGAGATTGTCTCATTGGAGCGTTGGAAGCGCTCGCCGACGTGTCGAATGGAGAGTCCGGTGACACAGGTGTACAAGAAGATGGCGAGTTTTTCTTTAAGAGAAACATATTTTGAATCCGAAAGTCCAGCAAGGGTTCGGAGCCTGTAAAGAAGCGCCAGGTAGACATGTACCCTCATGCCTAGTTCGGCTTTTATTCTATCAGGATGCCCGAATATCAATTCGTCCAGCCATCCTTCCCCCGAGAGAACAGACGTGTGGTAATCCTGCTTCCAGTAAAGTGGGCTGGCATACAGCTGTCCTTATTTCGTCAAAATAATTGAGGACTCTTGCTAAAGAAATTAGTCTCTTCGTACGTCTTCAGAATGTCGAATACTCTTTTGTGTAAGATGAATTTGGACGAAGCCAGATAACATCGTAAACTGCCAGATAACCCTGACATCACGGTGTTATCTGCTGTCTTTCTTTCCTCCAGCACATCCGCTTCGCTATGCCTGTTTTCACAAGAAATCTATGTCGTATCTTCAAACTCTTTGTCAAAGAACCTTCTGGCAACTAGAAATCTCAAGCAAAGCCCCACCAAACCCACCGTTCTATGGAACCAGGCTATTTAGGCTCAAGGAGAACGATGTAGTGACTGTTCCTTTAAGGATCACGCATCCACAAGGCCTTTTGTAAGCATTTTGTGCTTGTCAAATTAGGGGTCTGGACCTTATCTGCCCTAGTTTGGAACTCAAGAGACTAGGGTCGGCCGACCTAAACACTCTGCAATAGATATGTTCAAAATGTATCCCAATGTTGGAATAAACTTGACTAGACACCTGTTGTCTGCTCGATTTCCAGAAATTGATACACCGGCGCCCAAAGCATTATATTTCAAGCCAGTCGCTGATACAAGTAGCCTCTCCACCTATTCCTCCGAGTCCACTTTCCGCAACACTTTCCCTAAATCTGCGACATATTCTGGGTGATTACATACCAACAAGGATATCTGGGTGAGATTTCACAGAATCCGACGTACAACATCCCCAGACCCACGCCAAACGCACACATGGATTGACGTCACATCAAGAGCCGCATCTCAGGTGGCAAGGATCCAAAGAGGCCAGCAACGGAACTGGGGCTGTGAGCTGGAACAGTTGTGAGAATGTGAGGATGGCACTGGGGGTGGGTGATTACATACCAACAAGGATATCTGGTTGATATTTCACAGAATCCGACGCACAACATCCCAGACCCACGCCAAACACACACACGGATTGACGTCACAACAAGAGCCGCGTCTCAGGTGGCAAGGATCCAAAGAGGCCAGCAACGGAACTGGGGCTGTGAGAAGAAGGCTTTGCCGTCGATGCTGGAACAGTTGTGAGAATGTGAGGATGGCACTGGGGTGAGTGATTACATACCAACAAGGATATCTGGTTGAGATTTCACAGAATCCGACGCACAACATCCCCAGACCCACGCCAAACGCACACACGGATTGACGTCACATCAAGAGCCGCATCTTAGGTGGCAAGGATCCAAAAAGGCCAGCGACGGAACTGGGCCTCAGTGCCTTGGCGGTTAACGGCGATACATGTAGTAATGATATCCATAAAGGTGCGTCATTTCCACGCGTCCGGGAGTGTCCTGAATACATTCTGTTCAGAGATTCAAGAGTTTAAGCACCGGGTAATCATAACATCGCCCGATATGTGCCTCAAACACGACAAATTTCGCCTCCTCTTTAGTACGCCAGCATTCGCGAAAAGAATTGCGGCATTTGTCGTCGATGAAGCACACTGCATCTCTCAATGGGGGGATAATTTTCGCACCGAGTACGCTGAATTGGGCACGCTGCGCGCGTTCGTGCCTCTCAGGGTGCCCTTTATGATCGCGTCCGCCACCCTCCCCCCTCTTGTTCTCGCCGAGGTGCGCAAATCAATGTACATGTCCACGGAGACGTCGTACCACGTCAATCTGGCACGGACCGGAAGAATATAGCGTGATTTGTACACCACATGAAGGCCGCCAAGTCTGATCTCGAGTCTCTCGAGTTCCTCGTCCCACCGCACGACTCGGAAGATGCCGTCGTCGAGGTCAAGCAGACGATGGTGTTTTTCGACGATATCAATTTAGCTATGGATGCGTTGGAGCACCTTCGGGATCTCCTCCCTCGGTCGGCCCGGGGCGCGGTCGTTCTTTATCACTCGCGCCGCAGCAAGTGATCCAAGCGTATCGTGATGGAAAAGTTCCGGAAGGGTGAGATTAAATTTTTACTGGCCACGGAAGCGGCGGGAATAGTATGTCCTTTTACAGTCACGCGTCAGTGGTTGAGCAGCTCATCCGAGACACTGAGCCGGTGAGTGTTGTCCTTCATCAGTTTTGCGGAGGCGAGGGGTAGATGTGCTCGAGGGAAAAGGCGGGAAGGGAATGTCGATAGAATTAATCCAAAAATTCGGGGAGGGTGAATTTGTGTGTCAAGGTCATGATGGTCATGAGAGTCGTGCTCATCAAATATGCCGGAAGCCTCTTGCTCGGATATATGCCGGGCGAGACAGTCGGCCCTATCGAAAAATTCCACAGGTTGATAAAATTCAGGCCAAGAGCAAGCACTGCGTTCAAGGCCCTCCTAGCCTCAGTAAAAGTGCGTGTAGGTCTGTCCAGCTATGCGTAGGGGCCTAAACGGGCCCTGTGTAGGGCTACTAGACCGACCTGATGACAATTGTGGCAAGATATGTGTAGTCCCCGACTAGATGCGTGTAGGTCACCTAAGCTGACTCTGTGTAGGCCGGTGTAGGTCCGTCTAGATCAGTGTAGGTACCTAAACTCATCTCTACTCAAGCATGCTGGGGTTAATTCCATGTTGAGGCCGAAGTGCGGCGTTCATTTGCATTTGTTTGGAATTGTCATTTGAGCACATCTTAGCCCAGCAAAGAAATCTGAGGAGACAGTTCGAAGCCAAATTTGCCTTGTTATCTACCCAGTGGGTCGCCACCAATTTCCGTGCCGAATTGAGGGCACTGTGGTGAAAAGACTGTAACCGGTTTTGATAAGAGCTTGGTTTAATGGCTCAGGCGTCTTTGAATTAAACAAACCCACACATCAACACAGTCTTTTCACCACAGTGCACTCAACGGCACGGAATTTGACGGCGACTGGCTGGGGAGATAGCCAGACAAATTTGGGTTCGAACTGTCTCCTCAGATTTCTTTTCCAGGCTCTGGTGTGCTCAAATGACAATTCCAAACAAATGCAAATGAAACTCGGCACCAAGAGCCGATCTGTTCGGGTTAATGGCTGTCTTTCGTTTCAGATTATTTGACCCCGAAAAAAATTGCGTTCAAAGGTCAGTTTTCCAAAACGGGTAACCACCTCATTTCGATCCTCCCGCACATTCCACAATTCTTTGGAGGTTCTGAAATCATACATATGCCTCCAAAGCTGCGTTTGAGGGATTTACAGAATATCTGACCCAGAAAAAAAATGAGTTCAAAGGTCAGTTGTCCAAAACGGGTAACCACCTCCATTTCGATCCTCCCGTAAATTCCACAATTCTTTGGAGGTTCTGAAATCATACATATGCCTCCAAAGCTGCGTTTGAGGGATTTACAGAATATCTGACCCAGAAAAAATGAGTTCAAAGGTCAGTTGTCCAAAACGGGTAACCACCTCCATTTCGATCCTCCCGTACATTCCACAATTCTTTGGAGGTTCTGAAATCATACGTATGCCTCCAAGGCTGCGTTTGAGCGATTTACAGAATATCTGACACAGAAAAAAATGAGTTCAAAGGTCAGTTGTCCCAAACGGGTAACCACCTCCATTTCGATCCTCCCGCACATTCCACAATTCTTTGGAGGTTCATCGATTCGCAGAAGCCCCGCGACTTGCGCAGATATTTTTTCGACATCGACTTTTTGTTTTCGCGTTCGCATATCACCGACGATGTCGAAGAGAAATACCATGCGACCCGTTTTTTCTCGCCCTCGATGACCGAGAGCTTTGGAGCTCGTCCCCGAGTTCGCTGACCACGCCGTATCCTTCACGGAGTTCACCACCGCAGTATTTCGTTTGTACCCCGAAGCCGACCCCGACCGCAGATAATCTATCGCAGACCTCGCCGGGCTATGCCCGCACCTCGCCGCCTTCCCGCGCATCGTTCCTCGACTTTTATCACCAATTCTTCGTCATTTACACGTACCTTCGCGCTCGGGACCATCTATCCACCCAAGAGCAGAGTCGTAGTTTCGTGCACGCAATCCCGCAGAGTATTCGGCCGCACGTACAGTCCCGGCGATCAATGATGCCGACCAATGGCGATCAGTCGTTTGCAAACTCCGCGTGTATTACTATTTTTAGCCCCCTTCTGTCCACAACTTTGATCGTCCGAGATAACTTTGTAACTTCAGCCCATATTGCTCTCGGCATCCGGTAGTAGGCATATAGATGTGTTTTCTACGTCCTCAAATATTTCCAGATTTCCGAATCAACATCTGAGGACGAGAAGGGCCTGTGATATAAAGAGTTTGAAATAACGAACTCGACAGACAGCCAAAGCTATTCTGATCGCGCGCCCGGGCTTTTCCCTAAGCAATCATCCATTGGGTTTTCGATAATTCATCTGCCATGGAAGTCTCGCCAAAAATGCGGTTAACAGCCACCAAAATGAAATGTGAATCCGCGGCAAGGTGCCCGAAATGCGAGACACTGTCATTCCTTCAGATAACCCGCATGCTGGGCGACCTCAGAAGATGGTCTTCGACAATCATCTTCCAGAAAATCATCCACACAAACACTTCGAGGGGCAGCCGAAGGGCATGAAGGTTATTCTCGCGGAGCGTGGCTATACGACAGAGTGTTAGAAATGTGGAAGTAGGACAACGGAATAAAAGCTGACCTGACGGATGCCATCATAGCGTATCTCGTCCAGATATCGTCGCCGATGGAACGCATTAGGGGTCTCGTTAATCTCCGAAATGTCGAAACCCTCGTCCACGTCCAAGGCATCGTGCCATTCAAGCCTCACCTTTGCTTGATAGGTGAGGAGGATACGTTCGCCACTGGGTTTGATGTGCTGGGGGTGCAGTTCGAGATTGTACCAGAAGGCGGCCAAGGTACGGAGTGAGTCTCGGGACCAGTCGTGCTTCTCCATGGCAGTAAGCATGTTGTTTTTCCCGACGCTGAACTGCCGCCACGTAAGGTCTCTGTCCTTCACGACATTCTTCGATGGGCGGGAGGAGGCCAATGGGCGCAAGGCCATGCCCTCTTCCGTTTTGGCCAATCCAAACGCGTCGTCGGTAATGAAGTTCGGATATTTCAGAAGATTAATTCAATGAATTTACTACGACAAAAACTCAAGTATTTATACTCCTCATCATCAAAAGTAAATATCAATCGTCTCATTACCTTGTAACCCATGGGTAAATCCTTGATCCCTCTCATCCACATATGCCCTGGGGTACTATCTATAACCTACCAAAGTCTTCCCCCAAGAATCACTTCATTGGGCTGTGCTGAGCCATCACAACATCGGCTGAACAGCTTGGGATCAAGGCAAGTGTGACTGGACTGGCCAAAAACACCAGAAATGAAATACAAGAAGCCATTCCAAGGTCAAATCAATGTTGTGGCATGCACTCTGCCATCCCCTCTGGCCCTGATAAGGTTCATCTTGCCCATTACACCACAGAATAAACAGTCTGAGCACTGGGATGGAAAGAGTACCACACTTGAGAAGCACAACAACACGGTCAGTTCTGGGGCGACAGGGCACCAATTATGCATCACCAATAGTGGCATATGCCTCAAATAAGGCGTTCCAACAGCTCTGATCCCAATGCGGCACTCAACTTACCAAAACGAGGTCGTTCAGTCATGGGGCAGAATGTGGCCCGTACCGATCCCCAAAGCCATAGCCTTTCTGCCACATATTCAGCAAAATTCAACATCTAAAGCTTGTCTGGGATGTTTTCGGGATGTACAGGCACACCTTAGGATGCTCGGTTTGCAAGGGGACAATGTTTTGAACATTGAATTTTAGCATTTGGCACAAAATCACAGGCCTGGAAATCGATCAATTTATTGTCCAAATGCCGGCTATTTTTGAGGCAGTAATTGCCACAGAGGGTGGCCATACATCCTAATGATCGGGTTCATGTACCTCAGTTCAAAAAATACTACATATTTTGGCTTGTAGCAGCGGGATTGATATTTACTTTTGATGATGAGGAGTACTCTACAGAAAAGTATTCTAGTAAGTTCTGCCCGAAAGATGAATAAGAATGTTTGTAAGTACTTAGTAGAAATAGGAAGTGAATCTTCCAGCATGTTCGAGCGCGTCGGCGCATCAACATCGGGCTTAGTAATCACCTCGGTGATGGCTCGGCGTTTGCAACTTCAACAGTCGGCCACTGCACGCTGATGCTCCGCGGCGTCTACACATCTCTCCTGTGTGAAATACCAATCTCGCAATACTTGAAATTTTTGAGTTTTTCAAGGGCGAAAGCGCTCGCACGAGGAGCTATGGCGTCTCCTACTTTTCTCGCCGCATCGAAGGTGTTCTGCTTGGGCTTCTTTCTTTCCACTTCTTTGCACTCCTCCTCGAGCTCCAGGTCTCTCTGTTCTTGAGTCAGACGAAGAGTCTCCTCGGCAGTTCGCTCCAGGTTGTCACGTACAGTTTGATCTGCAGCCTACTGGGCACCCCATGCGGCCTTGAGCGCATCCGAGTCGACGGTCCAAGCAGCGGCAAGGGTCTTCACCCACAGTCTTTAAAGGCGGTGGGATTGATCCAAAATCAATCAGACAGATAGAAGGATAAGGTTGGGGCGAAACGTGGGATGTGAAAGCTCGGGGATCCGCCTGAGTGCGATACCCACTTACTAGGAGAGCAAAGACGCGAGAGGCGAAGACGGATCCCCAAAAAATCTAGGAGTGCTCGGTTGCATAGACTCGAATGCGAGGATAATTATCCCGCGTTGTGGAATAACACAATGAGGCCTCACGCGTGTGGACTATGGGAAAGGGGAGGGAGGTTAGATCAGTTGTCAGGTTAGTAAATAAGTTCTTGCAGAAGTCGGTGCAAAGTTCGAGCAATTTGACCACCTGGTAGTGAGCCTGAGATTACGGCCAAAGTAATGGGATGGAACGTGAGCCGAAATATGCCGCATGCGGATAGGGCTCGATGTCGAGTAATAAGAGAATTCTGGTGGTCGAATTGAAGGCAAGTAGACAAATTGAGACATGATGAAGGATGTCATGTGAAGAGGTCTGGGATGGATACATCTTGGTACGACTTTCTTCATTGCCTCGAGTCTTTCCTGATATTCTTAGAAATATCCCGATGCAAAGCGCTGGAGGAAGAGCCCGTTCCCTTTGTACAAGGGCATCCTCTACCTGGTGAAAGGAATCATCGCAACTGGAGCGGGAGCTTTCCACGCAGGCACGATTCAGACCCAAGCTGAGTCCAGGTGATGGGCATCTCCGATCAGTATACTATTTGAGACCAGTTAGTTGGCTACCTAAGCATCTCGGGCTAATCCTCGATCGTTACAGGAAACCTTCACAAGCCACCCCAAGTTCCCTAATATCCCAATATTTGAGTTCGCAGAGAATTTATTTTGCCCTACAGTCCAACATGGCCAAACAACAGGCTAGTTGGCCACCCCACTAAATGGTGTGCTGAGCTCTCAAATGGCGGCCAACTGCACTCGGAATCCAGAGGGAGGACGGAATTTTGCCTTCGACCTCGAAATTGTGAAATTTTCTTCCAGGCCTCAGAAAAGGCGACAAAAATCGCATTATATTCTTGTTGCATACCTCTTGCTCTCCAAGACTTCTTCATACCTCAATTCAATGGCAAGCTTCAATCAATGGAACGGCAGCGTTTGCGTGTTGCCCGGGCCTTGCTACACCACCTCTTGGATTATGGGGTGCTTTCAGGCGTAAGGACGAGGGTGAAAATTTCACCGAAACCCATACTCGGATCCGTGCTATACCCACATACCCGGACTCGCGAGTCAGGTATCCCAGGAGTATTCCCGCCGGTTTACCCGCGGTTACTCGCCGGTGACCCGGACTCGTTCTATCCTCTATCCGGAAAAGACTGAAATGCATTGGTTGGCTTATGTCCACATCACAAAAACTAGCGCCAAATGTCGCTGCGAGAATAGTCGAGAACCACAAACGTGAAATCACTTCTTCCCTGACTGCAATCTTGATGTGCTTGCCAATCTCCATTTCCAGAATATCTAATAAAAGCCCTTGATCTATGCATTTATTCATGGTTTCACCACTGGTCCAACTCGTATCTGGTGAAGCATCTACCTTCAAGCTCTACTTGCAGATTTTGTGGATCCCAGTTCAACGAGTACGGAGGGGGCGGAGATGGCAGCCTCCGAAGGACCGATCGCTCATGAGTGTGGGACCCAAGGAATTGAACCCGTCTCCGATTGCGATCTGAAATTTGAGTTGGTTGGAATTCAGTGTTGGGGGAAGAGAGAAAAAATTGAAACCTTCAGGTTGCAGTTGGAAATTATCAGGTCCAGCCATGATGGAGAAGGCCCAGCCTTATGCAAACCATTCTTCAAATACACACATGGGCTTATATACTAGCTCCGGCTGCCTGCATTTTTTTACCGGTTTGGTTGAATGTCAAATTTCTGTGTGTCAGTTCTTTAACATGATTCCTCCAGTAAAGAAGGCGGCTAAATCACTCAGGCGCCAGACTCACACACCTAATTCACTCACCA
>JARJLF010001824.1:0-60571 GCA_029378395.1 Mycena leptocephala
TTGCTGTACTCTAGATTGCGTGTGGATCGTTCACTCAAAATGAATAATACTCGAACTATTCTTAACAGGCGAGAAGGAGATCACTTTATCGGGCGAGTCGCTGCAGACATCCGCTTCCGCATCCTAATAGCCGACTCTACTCGCAGGTGGACAGATGCAGCGCGTGAACATCGCCCGTGCTGTACTATGGCGTGGACGATGTCATTTTGACGATCCGCTTTCCGCTGGTACGCTCCAATCCCCATCTCATTCATATATCAGTCCTGACCATGGATGGCCACGAGCAGTCGACGCCAACCTCAGCAAGCGCTCTTCCGTAGCGCGATCCAGGGGCGCGTCGCACAGGGCAATGCCGTTCTCGTCACGCCCGCGCTGCATTTCCTCGTGCAGTGCGACTATAAATGTACGCTCGACGGCGGGCGCATCGCGGAGGCGGAGACGTACGCCGAACTCATTGCGCGCGGGGGCGAGTTTGCCCGGCTCGATCGCGAGTTCGGGGCGCGAAGGCGGAGGATGCAGGCAGGGAGGGCGGTGCGGGGGAATGGGGACGGAGCGAGGCACAGGTGTAGGTGGTGTCGGTAGAGGACGCATTGTGTGGACCTCTTGGCCGGTCATATTAATTACGTCTGATGGTATTTGCAGTTTGGAAAGATATCGACAATATGGATGTTTTTCGCGTTGGTTTTTGTTTGCTGATTATTCTGTGCAGCCATAGACAATGCTCTGCTCTGCCCAGTACGTCTGCTCGTTCCACTTTCAGATGACCCTCACTCGATCCATCACAATGTCCATGTGAATGTGTACGTGCATTTTGTACAAGTAGTTTGTTTTTCGGCTGCAGGATCTCACGGAGGATCACGCGATCGTGGCTAAACGGACGGAATTGGCGCAGAGGATGAAGATGTTGGAGGGCGTCCGAAGGGATCTCATGGCTTTTGAGAAATAGGCGCGGCCAGCGCGGGGTTCCGTTGGGTTTGTTCTAGAAATGAAATTAATCTATATGTAGCGCGCGGCATTGGTATGCGATACTCATTTTATTTAGTGGAGGTGTACTGTCTTGTATTGTGTGCTCAAGTGTGAAAACCCAGGTGAAGTCGACCACTGAGACTCCGTCATCGATATACGTTTGATAACATGCCGTAGCGTCGACATGGCAGAGGGTAGACTGCGATCGTATTTGTATGTTTCTTTCACTATGAAGCACAATGCGAGAAGAATGCGGTTCTCCTCGCCAGTCATCTTGCCCTCGCCCGCCGTAGCATTTCGATGCGAATCTTTTAATTTATCGTTGATAGATGCGGGTCCGAGTGGACGCAGATCCTTGCAATTTACCCGTTGATTCATCAGACCGGAGTGACACACAGGTGAGAATAAAAGAAAGACGCAAAGAGAACCACGGGAAAGCGAAGAAAAAGAGAGACAAAGAAATTCAACCCAAAGCCCATCATATCCCGCCCCCGAGTCGAACAGGGTGCTTTCGCATACATCCTACATATTCTCAAACCGTTTTGGCGGCTATGCGTTGTGCACTGTACGACTTTATTCACAGTGAGCGCAAGCCCAATTTATCGTCGAACTAAACCGCCTTCTCGTGTACAGTGGTGATCCATTGCCCAATTCAAGGTTGAACCATCAGAACAAAAAACGCGCTACAAACCAGAAATGAATAGATTTTCTGAATCCAGGTGTATAGTCAAGCGTGAACAAAAATTCAACAGGAGAAAAAAGCAATGGCCCGCCCCCGAGTCGAACGGGGTGCTTCCGCATATATCCGAAAAACAGTGCATCATTTGCATTTATGGCAGACGTGCACCACGCACTGCGGGACCTTGTTCTATCCCAAAATCAAGGTCAGTCGGGGCGAGGTACATAATTATGAATGAATGAATGGATCGAAATTCAACTGAGACAAAAATATTCTACAACAGTGACATGACCCACCACCGCCGAGTCGAACGGAGGACCTCATACATTCTCCATAACTCGAGGTGCGTAGGCAAGCATAAATGAAATGCGACAAGAAAAAAAAAATAACTGATCGCGACATACGCCGCCCCCGAGTCGAACGGGGTCCTTCCGCATACATACATGTTCAAGGCTCTGTGCTCTGTTATCTATGGCGGGCGAGCGCGGTGCACCGCGGGATCTGTTCAACCCACAACACAAGATCAATCTATCTGCAAGTATTTGAAGCCCAGATCCAAGGTTGTACGAAGATTTATCAAATAAAAATCTACTCGACAAGTCATGTTCCACCCCCGAGTCGAACGAGGTCTTCCCGGATACATCCCTATCATTCAAATATTTTTGGCGGATGTGCGCCGTGCACTGCAGGACTTTGTTTACAGTGAACGCAAGCTCAATTAATCGTCGACATCTGAACTGCCTGCTCGTGTACAGTGGTGATCCATCGCCCAAAGTTGAACCAACAAAACAAAAACCGCGCTACGAACCAGCCTTGAATAAATGGTCTGGATCCAACTGAGTAGTTGAGCGTGAACAAAGAAGAAAAAAGCAATGGCCCGCCCCCGAGTCGAGCGGGGTGCTTCCACATTATCCCTTGCTGCGTCAACCACTGCACCATGCACTGCGGAACTTTATTGTGCCCGGAATGGACGTCCAATTTATTATGCGGAACAGTACCAACAAAAACATGCAAGGAACTTATGTCCCGCCCCCGAGTCGAACGAGGGTCTTCCCGCACATCTCATTTTTAGCAAATGTGCACCGTACACCGCGGGATCTGATTTTCCTACAGACAAGGTTGGTCAAGTTCCGATGAATGAAAGGAGCAAAAAAAAATTTGAATTGCTCGCATATCCCGTCCCCGAGTCGAACAGGGTCCTTCCGCGGACATTCGGATATTTTCAATTCATTGTTGGTGCACGGTGCACCGCAGGACTTTATCCACAGCGATGGTAAGTCTAATTTATCTTCAGGATCTGAACCGCCTCTTCATGTATAGTACATTTTTGATGGATTATCCAAAGCTCCGCCATCAAAACCAAGAAAGCTAAGGTTCTTCTGCTCAGGTCGGAACACAAAAGGGCTGCAGCGAGGTAGTGGACTGGTCTGGGCTTGGCAGGCTCGTGCAAACTCTTTGTAAACACGTACATCCAAGCGTGCTTCATCCTCCACTTCGACCTCCTTCGGTCCCCGCAGCTTGAGAAACCCTTCATGGCGCGCATTGACCTCGGCGTCCAACCCGCGCACATGCCCAACTTTTTCAGCATCTTTATGAATGACTCGAGGGACACCGCCAACATGAAGGGCATGCCTCAGATCAACGTGTTCAACCCCCTCATGCCTCACCGGATGGCGGACCTTACACCCAAGCGTATGGATACACTATCAACGTGGACCGGATGGGCTTCGAGGCAAATTCCGTGGGGCTCATGGAGTTCGGGAACGGGGCGAGCCAGCAGTCGGTTACCTGCACAGCACACATCACGCAGACTGCGATGGACCTGGTCCACAAGTCTCCACGGTGGGTGAGGACGTCTGCGATTACAGGGAGGTCAACCGAGGCGCCGTTCAACATCGAGACGTGCGTGGAATGTTGCGCGCCATCTTTGTATTTTTCCTGCCCACGGATCCTGAAAGCCAAGATGCCGAGGGAGGACATATTCAGGCTGTTGATGGTCGGGCCTGCTGGAAATGCTAGTTGGGGCCTATTCACATGAAGGCAGTACTCGTGTGCAACGTCAAGTACTAGGATTCGTTTATCTCTTGATTTTAGTGGAAAATCTGTTTTCCTCAACTAAGTATTCAGACGTAGAAGTCATGAAATACATTCATTAAATTAGCACACAATGTGTCAGACTTCTTTTTCTTGCTTCTGTGACTCCTCGCCAAATTGGAGCCGGTAGCCACTGCCGGCCGCATCAATTCAATCGGTGGCAGTGCACACACTTTTGCACTCATACACGTGCAGACACAGCCACTGCCCAGAATCTGGGCAGTGGCTGTGTCGGTGATCAAGGACTCCCATCTCCTGCCAAGCAGCTCATGACCCACTCGAACTACGACGTCCGGGGCATATGTTTTAGAAGGGCGTGCCTCTGTGTCTCCTTCCTTTGATACTTGTTCACTCAGGTCGTGCAAGACACCTCGCAGCTCATGGGCCCCCTCCTCGTCAAGGCCCTCATCAACTTCGCCAAGGCGCGCGCAGCCGCAAAGGCAGCGGGCGTGGAGCCCGCCAACATCGGGCACGGCATCGGCATGGCGTTTGGCTTGTTGATGGTCATCGTGCTCGCTGGTATATGCCAGCATCAGGTGCGTCTTCTATGTCTTTCCCTTTGCTCCTCGTTCCTTTGATTTTTTTATTCATGTATTGACACAACATCCCACAGTTCTTCTTCTGCTCAATGATAACCGGCGTCCTCGTGCGCACCGCGCTCACTGGCGCCCTGTATCGCCGCGCCGCGCACCTCACACCTGCCGCGCCTCCACCTACCCAATAGCGCAGTCTTGAATCATGTGAGCACGGACGTGAGTAGTGTGGACGCGTGCGCGCAGTGGTTCCTACAGAGTGTGTCCTTTCGTTTATCTCCGCTTTATTGTGAGACGACTGGTGAGAGGGATGCTGATTGAGCGCAATAGCGACGGTTTGTTTGATTATTCTGTTGGTGGAGGTGCGTTCGCGTCCTCTCTTCTTTCATTCCCTAATCCCCTTTACCTTCACCCTAATTACCGACCCCGGAAACACAAACTCTTTACTGACTCGCTCACGCCTCAAACAGCTCGGCCCCTCCGCCCTTGCAGGCTTCGCGCTCTTCCTTATCATCATTCCGCTCCAGGAACGCATCATGGCGCATCAATTCGCGCTCCGGCAGGGAAGTATGAAGTGGACGGACGAGAGGGCGGGGAGGGTGTTGGAGGTTTTTGGTGCGTCCTCTCATCTTCCCTTCTATATTCTCGTTTCCGGCACTAGCCGCACTCCTACCGATTCGACTCGACTTCTGCTGATTCGATTCGACTCGATCTTTTCTTCTTTGTCTCACTCTTCCAATACCGGACGTTACGAATCTTATCTCAACCCATCGCACAAACCCATCTTATCTTCCCTCCCTCCCTCCCTCCACACTCATCAATTTCTCTCTCTCTCTTTCGCATCCCATCTTCTTTGGTATACTGATGCCAAAACAGCCTTAATGCGCGTCGTCAAGTCCTTCTGCTACGAGCGCTCCTTCCGAGCAAGGCTCTTCCGCATCCACACGCAGGAGCCGAGGGGCATTAGGAATATCCAGCATTCGCGGAGTGCAAAGTGCGTTTTTTCTTTTTGGTGTTTTCTTTTCGAGAGTGCGGACTTGTCACCCCGCTTTGCTCCGCCATTCGTTGTTCTGTTACCCCGATTTTCGTCCCTCTTTTATCCTGCCCTTTCCGCACCTTCCGAGTACATCTCCGATCTGGGAGCAGTGTACCGACATTTCTGTTTTCTGCCACATTCATTGTGCGCTCCGATTCTTTATTATCTGGCACGTACGTGTACTATGCGACCTTCCCTGAGCCCTTACCGGCTTCTCCCGCTGCGAAGATTATTAATTTTATCCCAGGCGTCCCGGTGTCTCCGTTATTACTTGGGGTGCGCGTGCTGCGCTCTTCTTCCTCCATTCCCCGCTCTTCTCCCCTCTTACCTTCTTTTTATTTTATTATTACCATTCTCTACCCTCTCTTTGTCTTCCTCCGCTAGCTCTCTCACCTATTCATTTTCGCTCGATTATTTATTTATTTTGTTTCGCTCGCCAACCCTCCCTGAACCTGAGCGTCGGCGAGCGGAGTGTCCTCAGTCTCGCGCGCGCACCGGTCAAAGACTCGCGCGCGGTCATCCTCGACGAGGCGACGCACGTAAATTCCATTGCACTGAACGCGAGCGCGAGCTCGTTTTGCGTGTTTGGCTAATGGGACAACAGAGCGTCTGTTGATTGGATACGGATAATAAAATCCAAAGGACGATCCAGACGCAGTTCAAGGATCGGACTTTGATATCATTGCTCGTCCGTCCCGTCTCTTCTGATTCCTCTGTCCGTGTTTCACTGAAGTCATTTTTTTTTGGCATACAGACCGACTGCGCACGATCATATCGTATGACCGGATTCTTGGTGAGTCTTGCCCCAAGTCATCGCAATTGCTAAGAGTGGTCGACGCTGGGAAGATAGCAGTAAGTCAAAGACGTGTATTTGTATCCGTGCCATGATTTGCCTGACCTTTGTTTCTGTAGGAATTTGACACCCCGCTGAACTTGTTTAACCGAAACGAGAGCCTCTTCCGGAGTTTGTGCGATAAGAGCAATATTACGAGTGGGGACATTGAGAAGGCATATACATCCGATGATGTGGAGTAGCTATAGATCCGGGAGTCGAGAGATGGAGGATTGGTTTTTCTAGAATAGACATTGTATGCATTGTGAACGACTGCGTGAATTGAGACGATCTTCACACTCTACGGTGAACACGGTGTTCGCCCCACCTTATTCCATCCATTCCGACTATTTTCAACCTGTAGGAAACATCAACCAAGGACTTGACAGCAGAAGAGGTTGGGTTTTTCGACTCCAAGAAAGCGACCCTACCTCTAGCCTTGAATTGAGATAAATTGGGACCGATACTCCTACGTTGAAGCTAGATGCATAGTCTGAAGTTTCGACTTCACAGTCCTACTAATCGATGCCCGTGTCGGTGACACTCGTGTCAGTGCGCGACTGTGGTGAGCGGTGCGTTTTGCGTGCGTCTTCTTGCCTGTGTTGTGTTGATATTTCTTACGATGAACCCTCCCTCCTCTCAGGCGAAAGCGACCAACGTGCGTGGTGTCCCGGTGCTCGATGTTCTCCAGGCTATCGTCAGGGAGTGCGTACCGACTTTTATTCAATGCTGATTGTTGCTTCACGAGCTCACGATTCGCGCATGTAGATGTTTGGTTATCGACTCGCCAGTCTTGACACTACGAAGCACCAACGACGTGACCGACGACATGGTGGACCTAGCGTTGCAGGGAGCCTTTACAACGGACGAAGGGAGAAGAAGAAGGTGGCTCAACAAAGCGGATCGCCTCGAAGGATTCAGGTGGGTGCCAGGTAGCACTTCTCTGGAATATTTTTCACGGAGATCCACAGGTGCTATGAAGGCTTGGAGGCCACTCGGGACGGGCTTCGAGTAAATGCCGTCGCGCGTCTGAGCTCACAACCCTTGGCCGGAGAGTTTTTCGGCCCCAAGCAGAGATCCGAATCCTAGTTGTTCGTGTCTTGAAGGTAATATATAATTTGCAAACTGACTGTGCTCTTGCTGACGAAGCGCAGAGCCGTAAACCTTGACTTTTATATTTGTCTTTCACTCTGCATTCTCCCAGAAATACGCGACTTTCTTGTGCGCTCGATGAAGCGGAAGATTCGGGTCCATTGCGTCCCGAATTATCAAATCTCGCCCACCGGTATTTGTAGTGAAAATTCAACTGTTCGCATCTTGTACTATCTTCTGTGACTGGGCGATGCGGCACGTACGAACATATGAACAGATCTCAACGAGATTCATGGCATCGAAGTCTTCCAGCTGTTTGCTGAATTGTTGAAGACCATAGTGGGAATTAGCTGAGACTACATGATGTGTACAGTTGCAGTGGGAGGCAAGTGAAGGCAGCCAGCGTCTCATGGGGGGATCTATCGGTCAGTTATTCTTGACAAGTCTGGCCCATATTTGGTGGTTGTGGGTGATCGGGTGATCACCACCCTCCAAATCGATTCTCACCGCTCCACGACGATCCACGGGAGCAGGCAACGACACCCGCCAATGCCATCCCATTTCATTATACTGTTGTGTAACGTGTTCGGGATATATATATACTTTACTGTAACCTTCCTTCCAGGCAACTCGGGGGCCACAGTATTTTTCTTCTTGAAGAGTTGCTACTTAAGCTTGTCGCGCCTCTTCCCCTTCCACCTTCCCCTCGCTCCGAGCTCTTTCGGATCGAGACCTGCATTAATATTTCCTCCATACCCAGGCCGAGGCTTCGGCAAATCTGAAGTTTGAACTGGAATGTCGGTCGTTGAATGAATGAGTGTTTTACACGAAGGGGAAGGGATTGACTAGTTCTTCGTTCCTCATACTAGAATCCTTTCCAAAGATAACCATACTTATAATTGGCTGGCTGCTCTCCACGCATGGCGCTAAATAACATAAAATAAACCAGTCGCACAGGAATTTGGAAGTTGGAAGTTAGAATGGGGATGTCTATGGGTAGTTGAGTAAATCTGAACGCCACATGTGACAGGCCGAGGGACTCGCATTGACCAGGGTTAGACCTTCGATAATATTATCGTACTTCCTGCATACTGCAGCCGCAGTGGAAAAAAAATGGGGAAAAAAAAATGCGACAATGCACAGCCCTGGTCCCTGGGCCCGGCTTAGTCTAAGGCTGTTGGCACCGCCCATCAGTAGTATGCGTAAAACGACATCTCCCAAAACTTAGACTCCCGTCTTTGGATGCTATTGATACTAGGTACGAAATCTTATTACCCAAAGACATACTGTCTTGAGTTGTCATGGGATCCGGAAAGACTCATAAGACCCGACCCAATTCGCTTGGGAAAGATTCTGTCAAAGACAGTCCCAAAGCCGAAGCCACACATAAGATGGGGGAAATTTATATATTGGACTACTACAGTTTGTGAGGGTACAAATAATAAATATCCCGTGGAAGATCGAAGAGTCAGCAGGGTACGGAAAATGCCGCTAGTGGTTGAAAAAAAGCAGGAAATAAGGTTGAACAACCACGAATCATGCAAAATCACTTGAATCCCCAATCCAACCAATATCCACCTCAGAGTAATTTTTATTAACCATTCCCAAGGAATCCCAACATCACGACTCCAAATTGGCAGGTGCGAAGCTCAGAGTCGCAAATTGGTGGCAAGATACCTCAGCAAATATAGACATGCTGAATTTCACCGAATCTGAAGCCTATATAATTTTTTCGCCTCACATATACCAAACCTAGGTTAATACAACTGAACGGATTGCTTCCCAAGCGGAAAAATGTGATTTTGACCAATAATACACCCATCTTGACTCCAGGCATCTCAAATATGGTCATATTTCAACACCACGATGGCCTGGGACCTCATCGGAGCATAGATATAAAAACCCAGTACCACCCTGCCTCAGGTCTCGGCTTGTCCGGCCCGAATCATACCGGTCAAGCTTGAAAATGACAGAGCCAAAGTTCTGGAAAAATCGACCGGAAACGGCTTGTTGTCCAGCACGCTCAGTTTTGATCGAGGATGTGCTATCGCCACCAAATCGCCGCAGCAATGCACAAAGCGTGACATCACACCTGTCTGTCCGGCTGACAGCTACACTGCCTCGCTTCCTCTCTTCGCATCTTGACCTACTGTGCAGGCAAAACCTTCCCCCGTGCTCGCCATGGACAATCCCGGGACACCTGGACTACGCTTGCTGTCGCTCGGTATGCTATGCGGTGCATTGATCGTAGAATTATCTTGCTCATGATTTCATCCAGATGGTGGGGGTATTCGTGGACTGTCTATGCTCATCATCCTGGAAGATCTTATGTGGAAGCTCAAGGTTGCAGAAGATCTTCCTGATGTTCCCTGCCCTTGCGATTATTTCGATCTGATCGGTGGAACGAGTACCGGCGGGTGCGTGCCCTGCTAATACATAAAATATGTTGGGTTCTCAAATCGTGTCAGATTGATTGCGCTGATGCTGGGCGCCTCCGAATGAGTGTCAAAGACGCCGTGAAAGCATATGGAGAACTATCCAAGAGGTCTTCTCGATGTGAAGTCCCAAGGGAGCGATGGAAGGTTCAAGGCTTCAAAGTTGGAGAAAGCAATCAAGGGAATCGTGGGCACTAATTCTGCCTCACAGGACCCAGAGGAGGGAATGGAAGATACTCGAGAGAACCTTGCAAGACGTCTGTCCAAAGAATTCTATCACATGTGCCAATGCTAAAAGAAATCTTTAATCTAGTTTTGTATGTGCATGAATGCTGCAAACATGTCCCTCCCTGTTCTATTCCGCACATACAATACCACCAATAATCCAGCCATGACTGTACAATCTGGCAGGCAGGCCGGGCCACTAGTGCTGCCCCAACATTCTTCAAACAGATTCGAATTGGACCTCCTGGAATTGAGGAGGCATTCGTGGATGGAGGTATGGGCCAAAACAACCCTATAGCTGCCCTGTTACTGGAAGCCCAGGTTGTGTTTCCTGACCACCAGATTGCATGTATCATTAGCCTCGGCACGGGACAGCCTCATACCATTAAAATTCCCAAACCATCTTTGCTAAAGCGCCTTTTCCCTCTTGATGTCATCGAGGCAATCAAGGGGATAGCTACGGACTGCGAAAAACAACATCAGCTCTCTGCACACCATTTTGACCCAGTTCCACATGTCTACTTCCGCTTCAATGTGGAACGGGGCATGCAGGATATCCAGTTAAATCAGTGGGAGAGACTTGGTGATGTAGCAGCAAACACCAGGCAATACCTCCTGTCTCATCCTACACAAAACCAACTTGTGGATGCAGTGAAGAGTCTTGTGGACAAGATTGGAAGGCTTTCCACTCAAAGTCTCAGTAAAAATTCTTTCTATGTTGGTACTGGTGATATGTAATGAAATTGTTTCCAGATGCTGTGCCAATTGCCTCTGAATTCAAACAATTCAACTCTGCTCTGGCTCTTGTCAGATGTCCTCCTCCCTCCCGGATATTCCAGGGTAGGCAAGATATTCTTGCAAAAATGGATGAATACTTTTCAAAGGATATCGGGGAAAGACACATATATGTTCTCCATGGCCTGGGTGGCTCTGGAAAAACACAGATAGCTCTGAAATTCCTTGACATGATCAGCAGACATCAAGCTCCTCGGTAAACATTGTTACATTATGTATAATTCATCACTGCTGAGTGCTTGATTCAGATTTACAAACAGTTTTTCATCAATGCCAGCTCACTCCAAACTCTTGATACAGCCCTCAAGAATATAGCCATTGCTCACAAAATTGGGACAAGCTCAGAAGATGGATTACTATGGCTGATCTCCCAGAGAGAGGAGTGGATGTTGCTGTTTGACAATGCAGATGATCCAAGCATTGATCTCTTCACTTTTTCCCCAAATGCACACATGGAAACATCATCATCACATCACGAAACCCGCAGCTAGCTGTCCATGGGCCTAGGTCACACTCCAGAGTTGGGGACATGAACGAGACTGATGCAATTGATCTGCTGCTACTGAGTGCTGTCAAGGAGAAAACATTGAAAACACTCAGAATGCTTCAGAAATTGTCAAGGTATTTTATTTACAACACTCTCTGAGGTGAATGTCTGATTGGGCCTGCCCAGGAACTTTCCTTCTACCCCTTGCAGTCATCCAGGCTGGTGCTTATATCTCCAAATTTGATTGTCTGCATCGGTATCTCTCCATTTACAGCCAGAATCGTGCCAAACTCCTCAGCCAGCATTCAGCACAGTCTCATGATGATTATAGATGGACTGTGTATACAACCTGGCAAATTAGCTTTGGGCAGCTGAGCAAGGCAGCAGCAAGGTTTCTACAACTCTGCTCATTGTTGCATCATGATAGCATCCCGGAATCAATTTTTGAGCAGGCAGCTGAAAGTGAATCTATGTGATGGCAGGAAGCTCAAACTCTCCAGGAAGCCAAAAGTTCCTTAGAACTTCTTGTCAGTTTCAGGCACTTGGGACCTCAACAATTCATGGATATCATTGCTGAAATTCAAGGATATTCTCTTATTGATAGGCATAATATCAGTGATACCCTATCTATTCATCCACTTGTGCACTCATGGTGCCGACATACTCTGGACGATGAACCTGTAGCACGAGAATGCATGGCAGATATCATGGGGATGTCAATCAGGTTCACAGCGGAGGCCTATCTGTTCAGAATTGGGTTGATGTCTCATGTAGACTCACTGATTCAAGACCAAATGACTATAAAGTCGTGTTCCAGGACCAATATGCTAGGTATACTTCGACTCAGGCAGATTCAAAGAAGCAGAATCTCTGGACGATATGGTGTTGGAGGAGCAGAAGCAGCTGCTTGGTGCAGACCATCCAGACACACTGACACTATGGGAAATTTGGCTGTCACATACCACAACTTGGAAGATACCAAGAGGCAGAGCCACTTGAAAGCATTCTGCTGGAGAAGCGGAAGCAGGCGCTCGGTGCAGACCATCCTGACACACTGTGGCTATGACAAATTTGGCTGCCACATACCGCCAACTTGGAAGGTCCAAGAGGCAGAGCCACTTGACAGCATTGTCCTTGAAAAGCGGAAGCAGCTGCTCGGTACAGACCATCCAGACACACTGTCAGCTATGGCAAATTTGGCTGTACATACCGTGAACTTGGAAGGTACCAAGAGGCAGAGCCACTTGAAAGCATTGTGCTGGAGAAGCGAAAGCAGGTGCTCGGTGCAGACCATCCAGACACACTGTGGTTATGGGAAATTTGGCTACCACATACCGTGAACTTGGAAGGTACCAAGAGGCAGAGCCACTTGAAGGCATTGTGCTGGAGAAGAGGAAGCAGGTGCTCGGTGCAGACCATCCAGACACACTGAGGCTATGGGAAATTTGGCTGCTACATACTGTGAACTTGGAAGGTACCAAGAGGCAGAGCCACTTGAATGCATTGTGCTGGAGAAGCAGAAGCAGCTGCTCGGTGCAGACCATCCACACACACTGTTGGCTATGAGAAATTTGGCTGCCACATACCGCAAACTTGGAAGGTACCAAGAGACAGAGTACCTTCAAGCACAACATGACAAACTTGTTGGAAATGATAGTAGTAAAGCCTGATTTGTTTACGTCTCATGTTGTCTTCACAGGTGGTGAATTGTAGTGAACATTTCCTGTATTTTGAATTCCCTGAAAATCAAATGGAAGTTGGATGATCAATAATTGAGTAGGTATGCGTCAGTAGGAACTACCAAGCATTTCGAATGAGGATGACCATGTCATAATGGATATTGCCCCCGACTCTAGAGCTGTTGACAGCTTGCAGCCAATATTTGATACTAAAACTTTATGATCAATTAAGCTCTTTCGATGACATGGAGAGTTCTGATCCCTCTCACAACATTATATTATTAATTAATCTAGTCTCGTGTGGTGGTTGCTTCAAGTTGCGTTCCGAAAGAAATAAACCATGACCACCACATGGACAAATTACGGAGAAGATATTTTCCACTGGGAAGTTGGAATATATATTATGAACATTCGAAGCAGGCGTTGAAACAAAAAACTGCGAGGGGCGCATATTGGTTACAACAAAGCACACTTTTTTTTGTTGTAGCATCTGTTTATAAGAGAATACATGTTGGTTGAATTCAAGGCTAGTTGACACGGCATGATGGCTGTCGGCAATGCCGTGTAAACCTCGCGGGCTCCCAAATTTTATTTCCTGCTGCTTCTTTGTTCAACACTTCACTTGAGTTTTCCTTCCCCTTCCTTCCCGCTGGCGAACAACTGCTAACCCAAATAGTTCCATTAAAATGCATCGGAATGCGGTGCGGTTTGGGGGATCACACTACGCTGAGGGCCAGTGAGAGCCAATGGAAACCACCGTGGGCCACTGATCCCACCGAAATCCTGTGCCAGTAGAACCCGCCGACATGCGATGCCCGCCAATGCCGATCAGCCGGTTGCGCTTAGACGGGACGGATTGATGGTAAGTTGGCCGCCTCCTGCCGACCCAATGCGGACCTCGCTTCGGATCCGATTGCCTCTGATTCAGATACTATTCTGAGTGGCACCACAGCATTGTGGACCATCACATAGTTTTTCTGTGCGCTGTACAAGGTATTCATTCACAATTTGTTCATCTGTTTAAAGCCGTCTTCATCAAGGCTCGGATGCCGCCGCACATCAAGCACAAGCAAAAGGCTGTGTCTCCTATTCAGTTCTTCTCCTCTTTTCATCCCAAGCTCGCTCGTTTCCTCTCTTGCCCATTGACTGGCCGTACGTTCCCCACCTACTCGAAGCACGATGGACGACTGTTGTGGTGTCTGCAGGCTGTATCTGCATATTGGGTGTCGGTGCGTCTACCTCTGTCACACACACTGCCTGCCCTTTCGTGCTCACCTTAGTCACCTTGCACTGTCATTGCAGCTCTCGTCTCCGCGGCCGCTACTATTGATGGCCCACCTTTGCAAAAATGTACCCCTTTGCAAAAATTCGATCTGGCGAGTTCAATTCAAGCTCAATTGCCTCGGGATAAAACAAGGAGATAATTCCAGTATCTGAAAATGTACTGCAAAGTTTATAGAATGCTTGGGCCCTATTTGAACCCTAAAGAAAATCAAGAGTCGGATTTTGGGAAATTTTGATGGCATTGATCGCCTGCCAATCACCTGCCAAAAGTTTTTGCAAAGGTGGGTAATTTGGGGTTTCTTCTCGGCATCTTCTAGGCTCCCTTCTCAGTTTCTCAAAAAGTCTGCAAATATTCAACGGAGCTAATGACATGCAGGGCTCGCCTCAGTCCAAATTTCAGAGGAATCCGAGCCCAGATGCTTCAGCCGCACCTCCATCAAAAAACTTTTGCAAAGGTGGGCCATCAATAGTATGTCCCCTTCCAGACGATGACCCACTGCCGCGCAAAGCCGACGATGATGACTTCGGCTCGATGAAGTTCCCCGCTGCCAACGCCGCATTCCGGCGAGTGCATCCACCCCTCTACGTCATCGCTGCGTGCACTTCCACAGCATCGCCCTCGCGTTCTCGCTCCCCGTCCTCGCCGCAACGCTCGCCTTCGTGACCTACACCGAGACGTCCAAGCAGTTCGACGGAGCAGTTTTGTTTGCCAGTTTTTCGTTGTTTCGGGTGGGTGGTTTTTCGTTTTGCCTTTTTATTATCATTCCCTTTCTTTTTTTTGTTTTTGCCTGGCTCCGTTTTCCGTGTTGTTGTGGGAAGGGGAAGGCATGTTTCTCCCTCGCGAGCTCGCAGGCTCCATCATCTTACTTATACTGCTCCTTCCACTTCTGCTACTCCCCTTCCACTCCCCTTCTACTCGCCGATGTCGACTCACCTCTTCTTGTCCTGTATGTCTCTTTCTTTCCTTGCCTCTCTCGCTTTTACTACCCCCCACCAATTCCTGCGCCAACCAATAATGTTCCTCCCACGCACCCTCTCCACCATCGCCGACTCGCGCAACGCCCTTGCACGCCTCTCGCTCGTCTTCCGCATGCCGCTCCGCGAGGGCGCACCGTTTGTAGTCGATCCGGAGCAGGAGGCGGCGGTGTGAGCGAAGGGGCGGGGTGGGTGTGGGAGGAGAAGGCGAAGGGAAAGGAGAAGGAAGGGAGAAGGAGAAGTAAAATGAAGAGGAGCACGCACACGAACCCGATGAACCGCCCTTCGCGTTGCACGACTTCACGCTCTCCATCCCGCGCGGCACGCTCGCCGCCGTCGTCGGGCGCGCAGGGAGCGGCAGGTCGAGTCTCCTGCAGGGCCTCATTGGGGAGATGCAGACCACCGACACGGTCACCGGGACGGGCCGAGTAGGCGTTTGGTGGGAGCGTGGCGTGGATCCAGAATGCGACTTTGGTGAGTGCGCTGTGCAACTCGAGTCGTGGGCGCTGATCGATGGATGGGGATGTGGGTGTAGAGGGACAACGTGCTCTTTGGGCAGCCATTCGAGGCGGACAGGTATTGGCACGTCATCGAGGATTCGTATTTGCCCCCGGATTTGCAGCTCCTCGCGGATGGGGACTTGACGGAGGTGCGTAGCGTGCTGGGTGCCGATGTCTTGATTTTTTCATTCGGCTGATTCTTTTTTTGGGAGAGTAGATGTGCGTGTGGACTCGTTCACGAGAAAAGAATGATACATCGAACCAATTCTTTGCCAGCGGCGAGAAAGGATCAATTTATCGGGCGAGTCGCTGCCATACATCCGCTTCCACATGCTAATAATTAGCTGACTCTACTCGCAGGCGGACAGAGGCAACGTGTAAACATCGCGCGCGCTGTACTACGGTGCGGACGTCGTCATTTTCGACGATCCGCTTTCCGCTGGTATGCCTCTCCACATCTCACATTTCTATAATCAAGTTCCTGACCATGGATGGCGACCCGCAGTCCACGCCAACGTCGGCAAGGCGCTCTTCCGTAGTGCGATCCAGGGCTCGTCGCGCAGGGCAAGACCGTCCTCCTTGTCATGCACGTGCTGCACTTCCTCGGCAGTGCAACTATATTTATACCCTCGACGGGGGCGTATCGCGGAGGCGGGGATGTACGCCGAGCTCATCGCGCGTGGGGGCGAGTTTGCCCGGCTTGATCGTAAGTTCGGGGGGCGGAGGCGGAGGATGCGGCGGGAGGGCGGCGCGGGAGAGAATGGGGACGGAGACGAGGCGCAGGTGCAGGTGGTGTCGGTAGAGGACGCATTGTGTCGCCTCTTGGCTGGTCATATTAATTACGTCTGATGGTATTTGCAGTATGGAAAAGATTGACCGTAAGGATGTTTTCGTGTTTTTTTTTGTTTGCTGATTATTCTGTGCAGCCATAGACAATGCTCTGCTCTGCCCAGTACGTCTGCTCGCTCCACTTTCAGATGACCCTCACGCAATGCATCACAATGTCCATGCGAATGTGTACGTGCATTTTGTACAAGCCGGCTGCAGGATCTCACGGAGGATCCCGCGATCGTGATTAAATGGACGGAATTGGCGCAGAGGATGAAGATGTTGGAGGGTGTCTGAAAGGATCTCATGGCCTTTGAGAAATAGGCGGGGCCAGCGCAGGATTCCATTGGATTTGTTCTAGAAATGAAATTAATCTATATGTAGCTCGGGATTGGTATGCGATACTCATTTTAGTTGAGGTGTACTGTCTTGTATTGTGTGCTCAAGTGTGAAACCCAGGTGAAGTCGACCACTGATAAATTATTTGGTGGACTTCTGGTCGCTTTCGCTGACTTTTGAGATTAGGAGACTCCATCATGGATATACGTTTAATAACATGCCGCAGCGTCGACATGGCAGGGGGTAGACTGTGGTCGAATTTGTATGTTTCTTTCACCATGAAGTACAATGCGAGAAGAATGCGGTCCTCCTCGCCTGCCGTAGCATTTCGATGCGAATTTGTTAATTTCTCGTTGATGGATGCGGGTCCGAGTGGACGCAGATCCTTGCAATTTACCTGTTGATTCATCAGACCGGAGTGACACACAGGCGAGAATAAAAGAAAGAAGCAAAGAGAACCACCGGAAAGCGAAGAAAAAGAGAAAGAGAAATTCAACCCCAAAGCCCACCATGTCCCGCCCCCGAGTCGAACGGGGTGCTTTCACATACATCCTAGATATTTTCAAACCATTTTTGGCGGATGTACGTCGTGCACTGTACGACCTTATTCACAGTCAGCGCAAGCCCAATTCATGGTCGAGATCTAAACCGCCTTCTCGTGTACAGTGGTGAACCATTGGCCAATTCAAAGTTGAACCATCAGAACAAAAAACGCGCTACAAACCAGCATTGAATAAATTTCCCGAATCTAGGTGAATAGTCAAGCGTAAACAAAAATTCAACAGAAGAAAAAAGCAATGGCCCGCCCCCGAGTCGAACGGGGTGCTTCCGCATATATCCGACAAACATTGCATCATTGCATTTATGGCAGACGTGCACCACGCACTGCGGGACCTTGTTCTATCCCAAAAACAAGGTCAGTCGAGGCGAGGTAATTATGAATGAATGAATGAAAATCCAACCGAGACAAAAATATTCTACAACAGTGACATGTCCCGCTGCCCCCGAGCCAACGCGGGAGTCATACATTCTCCATAACTCGAGGTGCGTAGGCAAACATAAATGAAAACCGACAAGAAAAAAGAATTGGCTTTCGCGACATATCCCGCCCCCGAGTCGAACGGGGTCCTTCCGCATACAAATTCAAGGCTATGCTATTTATGGTGGGTGTGCGCCATGCACCGCGGGACCTGTTCAACCCACAACACAAGGTCAATCTATCTGCAAGTATTTTGAAGCCCAGATCCGGGGTTGTACGAAGATTTATCAAATAAAAATCCACTCGACAAGTCATGTTCCACCCCCGAGTCGAACGAGGTCTTTCCGCAGACATCGCAACCATTCAAATATTTTTGGCAGATGTGCGCCGTGCACTGCAGGACTTTGTTTACAGTGAACGCAAGCTCAATTAATCGTCGATATCTGAACCGCCCTCTCGCGTACAGTGGTGATCCATTGCCCAAAGTTGAACCAATGAAACAAAAACCGCGCTACGAAACAGCGTTGAATAAATTGTCTGAATCCAAGTGAGTAGTCAAGTGTGAACACAGAAGAAAAACGCAATGGCCTACCCCCAAGTCGAGCGGGGTGCTTCCACAACATCCCTGGATGCGTCAACCACTGGGAGCGGACGTGTACCATGCACTGCGGAATTTCATTGTGCCCGGAAAGGACGTCCAATTTATTATGAGGGACAGTACCAAAAAAAGACACGCAATGAGCATATGTCCCGCCCCCGAGTCGAACGAGGATCTTCCCGCACATCTTATTTTCAGCTAATGTGCACCGTACACCGCGGGACCTGATTTCCCTACAGACAAGGTTGGTCAAGTTCCGATGAATGAACAAAAGTTCAATGGAGCAAAACTAAATTTGAATTGTTCGCATGTCGCGTCCCCGAGTCGAACGGGGTCCTTCTGCGTACATGCGGGTATTTCCAATTCATTGTTGGTGCACCGTGCACCGCAGGACTTTATCCACAGCAAGGGTAAGTCCAGTTTATCTTCAAGATCTGCACCGCCTCCTCGTCTACGGTACATTTTTTATGGATTATCCAAAGCTCAGCCATCAAAACCAAGAATGCTGAGGTTCTTTATGCTCAGATCGGAACATAAAAGGGCTGCAGCGAGGTGGACGGGTCTGGGTTTGGCAGGCTCGTGGAAAATCTTTGTAAACACGCACATCCAAGCGTGCTTCATCCTACACTTCGGCCTCCTTCGGTCCCCGCAGCTTGATAAACCTTTCATGGCGCGCATCGACCTCGGCGTCGAACCCGCGCACATGCCCGACTTTTTCAGCATCTTCATGAATGACTCGATGAACACCTCCAACATGAACTTCAGGTCAATGCATCATCCCCTTAACGCCTCACCAGATGGCGGACCTTATGCCCCAGTGTATGGATACAGTATTTGGCGCCAGGCGCGGGAAAACTCGGACCGGATGGGGTTCGAGGCAAATTCCCTGGGGCTCATGGAGTTCGGGAACGGGGCGAGCCGGCGGTCGATTACCTGCACAGCACACATACCTGGTCCGCGAGTCTCCACCGTGGGTGAGGACATCCGCAATTAGAGGGAGGTCAACCGAGGCGCCGTTCAATATCGAGACGTGCATGCAATGTTGCGCGCGTAGTGTTGCCGCGGTCCGGTTCGGTCCAGTTCAGCACCCAGATTTTCTGAACCTCGAACTGGACCTCGGGTTCGGTTCAGGGAATTTGCTGAATTTTGGACTGGACCCAGGTTCTGGTCCAGTTCAGGTTCGGACCCGGTTTGAACCTATTTTTTTTCTTCCCACGCACCAGATGCACTCAAAATTCTTTCTAGGTCCTCCCCAGCTTCGTTATCATTCCTGTATTGCCCAGAAGGACAACTGAACTCGTTGACAATGCTGAATTCCACAATTTGTTGAATTGTTTCCGTCTGATGGCAGTTTGATGCCATCACAAGTCTCGAAATAATTATTTCGAGCACCTTTTCAGGCTCTTTTGAGGACTAAAAATCGGACTGAAGTGGGCCTGAAGTGAGTCCATACCTCTGTGGACACAATTTGTTCACACCGATGCTCTTTTGTTCAATTTGGGGGGGTGGAAATCTGTTCAGGTTCGGCAGGTTCGAACCGGCTCAGGAAATTTTCAAAATTTCAGAACCTTGAACTGGACCTTCAGTTCGGTCCAGTGAACCTCACTATCAGGTTCCGGATGTTGCAAAAATAGAAAGAGGAAAAAATTGGATGGGGGAGGAAAAAAATTGGGTGAAATCTCAGAATACCCTGATACTGTGTCCATACACAGTATATGAGTTCAGGAGCATCATCCTCGCAGGATTAGGACCAAAGTTGAGCTGAACGTCGCTATTGCATCAGTAGAACAACACGACCCAATTGGGTGAACGTTCCCACACTCCGGGATTATCCGGACTTTGGCGGCCGGGAGAGGGTGGAAGGCAGCAAACCTGATGTCAACTCAACCTCAATCGAGTCGAAATCAACGTCTGACCAGTGACAGCCGAGGTGGACTCGACTCGATGGCAAACCAGCTCTGTCGAATAAATAACGTGGTGGCAGTGTACGTACGACGGCCCGATGATCTGACATTCTACCAATGCAATAGCGACGTTCAGCCCAACCTTGGCCCTAATCCTGCGAGGATGATGCTCCTGAACTCATATACTATGTATGGACACAATATAAGGGTATTCTGAGATTTCACCCAATTTTTTTCCTCCCTCTTCCAATTTTTTCCCTCTTTCTTTTTTTTTTTTCTTTTTTTTTTTTTTTTGATGCTCATATACTACGTATGACACAGTATAAGGGTATTCTGATATTTCACCCAATTTTTTTTCCTCTTTCTATTTTTGCAACATCCGGAACCTGATACCTCACAGCCACTGAACCGGACTTTAGGTCCGGTCCAGGTTCGGTTCAGGTTCAGCAGCGGTTCAGAACCTGACCGCGGTAACACTATGCGCGCGGTCCTTGGATTTTTCCTGCCCACGGATCCTGAAAGCCAAGATGCTGAGGGAGGACATATTCAGGCCGTTAATGGTCGGGCCTGCTGGAAATGCTAGTTGGGGCCCATTCACATGAAGGCGGTACTCGTGCGCAACATCAAGTACTAGGATTCTGTCAGACCTCCTTGTCTTGCTTCTGTGACTCTTCGCCAAATTGGAGCCGGGTACAGTCACTGCCGGCCGCATCAGTTCAATCAGTGGCAGTGCGCACTCTTTGCACTCCCATCTCCTGCCAAGCAATTCTCCAGAGACCGATATAGCTCATGACCCACTCGAACTACGACGTCCGCAGCATATGTTTTGGAAGGGCGTGCCTCTGCGTCTCTTTCCTTCGATTCTTGTTCACTCACACTTTCGCAGGTCGTGCAAGACACCTCTCAGCTCATGGGCCCCTCCTCGTCCGACGTCAAAGCCCTCATCCACTTCGCCAAGGCGCGCACAGCGGCAAAGGCAGCAGGCGTGGAGCCAGCGAACATCGGGCACGGCATCGGCATGGTGTTTGGTTTGTTGATCGTCGTGCTCGCTAGTATCTGCCAGCATCAGGTGCGTCTTCTTTGTCTTTCCTTTTATTGTTTCTCCTTTCTAACCCAAATCCACCCCAGTTCTCCTTCTGCTCAATGATAGCTGGCGTCCTCGCGCGCACCGCCTTCGCCGGGGCCTTGTACCGCCGCGCCGTGCACCTCACCCCCACCGCGCATCTCCGATTCCCGAATAGCGCAGTCCTGAATCATGTGAGCAAGGACGTGAGTAGGGTGGACTCATGCGCCCCTTTCTTCCTTCCTTCCTTCCCTAATCCTTGATACCCATTACTGATGCCAAAACAGCTCGGCCCCTCCGCTCTCGCAGGTTTCGCGCTCTTCCTCCTTATCATCCCGCTCCAGGAGCGCATCATGGTGCATCAGTTTTCTCTCTGGCGGGGTAGTATGAAATGGACGGACGAGAGGGCGGGGAGGGTGTTGGAGGTTGTCGGTGCGTCCTCTCATCTTATCTTCCCTATTATATCTCTTCTCGCGTCCCGGACTATATCTCAACCCATCGCACACATCCATCGTATCTTTCCGTCCCACCCATTTCATCTCATCCTATCTGTCTTTCTTTCACATACTAACCTCACTTTCTCACCGGCTTCAATGTGCGTCGTCAAATACTTCTACTACGAGGGCTCCTTCCTCGCAAGGCTCTTCCGCATCCGCACGCAGGAGCTGAGGGGCATTAGGAAGATCCAGCAGTTGCAGAGTGCCAAGTGCGTTTTTTTTCTCTTTGGGGTTTTCTTTTTCGAGAGTGCGGACTTGTCACCCCACTATTCGCTGTTCTCTTCACGGAGCGGGTTTTATTATACCTCGATTCTCGTTCCTCCTTTTTTCCATCTCCTTGAATGAAATTGCATCCTACTCTGTAGCCCAGTAATTTATCGTAGTGAACCGATTCAATGTCTTACTATGGCGTGGGTGTCATTTGGATTTTAGAGCGGCGGGTTGAAGCATGACTCTGGACTAAAGAAAAGTCATCTTTCGCTTGCAGCTATGGGAAGCCGGAGCACCATTAATTAACTGTTCTTTAACGAAATGCTTCGCGATTCTTTGGACATGTTTGTACTTTTCTCCATTCATCCAACGTCCTTTCGTCTTCCTTTCGCAATCCTCTGGTGACCATCCCCTTTGTTCTTCTAATTTTCCCTCGAGAATCCCATGTGACCCGACAGCTGACCCACACGCAGCTATTTCTCAACAGAAGACAGTTCATCGCAGCTGCTGCTCCCTACGGCGCAGCGAAACTGCGGCGTGATTATATTGCATCGCGCCGGGCCCACGCAATCCCGCCGAAGATTAATTAAATTAAACATTTTTTAAAGAAATCCCTCGAAACCTGTGCTAAAGCCCCATATAGCGTTGCTCGTTCGCTCTTCCTCTGGCTTTCTGCCATTTTTAACTCCTTTGGTTTATCGTGATATTTCGTACTGCCCGAAGATAATCCAAACATACGCAGTTAATTTCCTCAATTGTACAGCAACTGCGAACTGTCAACTACAACCCAAATTGGAACCATGGACTAGTAGAGGTGAGCCTCATGGACCCTCAACTCACCAGAGAACGCTTATTAACCGTTCTTTACCTCGCTCGGCTGTGCTATCTTCCCCATCTAGGCTCTTCTCAATTTTCCTGCCTCTCCTCGCGTGGTTGACGTCCTTCAATCTTTCCACATTTATTCTGTCAAGTGTTTGTTCAATTTTTCAGCTCGCAGCCCGCTCGCAGCATACTTCTCACTGTGCCGCAGTAATTTCTCTCATTGTGTCATAACATCACTCAATTTCTCTAGCCTTTGATGCCTCAGCTGATCAGACTCGCAGCAAAGTTCTCACTGCGGCCATATCACCGTGGGCGCAGATAAAAGACCAGCCTCCTCGCCCCTTGCCAATCGCACCTTTTTCCTGCTCTCCCTTTAATTTTATGCACTGCACCTCACTTGCAATCTTGGGTTTCTTATCGGCTGAATCCTGGCTCTCAATTAATCATCTTGCTCTGTGAATTCTGTCTTCCTGGCTGGTGGACCGTAAAACTGTGATTCAGCTGGATCGTTTCAAGCCGAAATCTGGTTCCTGGGCACCTCAAATACTGTCAAAATCCCACAAAATTCTTTATCGGCAAGTTCGGTGGGCCATTCCGATTTGTTCCTCGCGGCGCAGCTACTGCTGGAATTTCGACTGCTCACATCCGGACCGGGAATATTTCCATCGCCAATCCCCACGGTTTTGTCTCCGGATCCTGGAAAAGTGAGTTTTTAATTAAAACCTACTTCGCAGTCGCGATCTCATTCGCAATCCGCAACTGCATCAGGAGTCTTCTGTTTCTACAGCTCGGAATCCTTGCATCCTCCCTCTTTGTCCAACCATCCTTGGTCTTGGTCTTCTTTCGCGCTGCAGAGGCTCCCAATCGTCGAACTCCCTGTGGTCGTTAAAATTTGACTCTCTTCCGAAGCACACAGTCGAAGCCATCGTAGTATCTCTTGAATTCTGGGTGACGGCAGCAATCTGCGGCCTTGAGAGTTAGGCCATTCACTGCATTCAGACCCCCCCATAGGCACAGATGTGCCCACCTTCACCGATCCCCGCCTACGGACTGCCCACCCAAGCCGACGTTGGTCTACCCTAATAGGCATCGGCCGAGATTGGTCTAGCATCCCTACCGAGGCAAAGCCTGCCCACCTTGGTAGATCTTCGCCAACAGTGGTGTGTCTATCTTGGCAAACCTTGGTCAAACTTGGCCAACCTGGGTCTAGGTTGGTGTTGGTTGGAATGGCTGGACGGGTACAAACCATGTCAGATTTTGAATTTGGCTAACTAGGCTTAGCTAGGCTCATCAGCCCACGTGAGTCTATGTGTGCCTAATCCAGTGGGAATACCTAGACCAACCTTGGCAGGGATGGGCAGATGGATGGGCAAGGGTCGGCACACTGGTCTGCCTACACATCTGCCTATCAGGATCTGGCAGACCTGTGCCTATGGGGGGGTCTGAACGCAGTGATTTTGGGCAATTTGACATGACCGGAAGTTGCTGGTGCCGGTGCCAAGTGGATTATGTTGGTCGCTCGTAGACAGATGTTGGGAACTTCGGGCCTGTAGCGTTGTTTTGGCTCAAAACAGGATTGACAGGGTGGACGGAGTTTTATGTCTGCGATAGACAATTCACCATATATTTCTCAAGTACCTGCATAACCTATCTCACAAGCTGTCTCAGCAGAGCATGTCCCGCCGCCCCCGAGTCGAACGGGGGAGCTCATATAAATCGAGGTGCGCAGGCAAGCATAAATGAAAATGCGACAAGCAAAAGAATTGACTGCTCGCGACATATCCCGCCCCCGAGTCGAACGGAGTCCTTCCGCATACATGTTCAAGGCTCTGTTATTTATGGCGGGCATGCGCCGTGCACCGCGGGACCTGTTCAACCCACAACACAAGGTCAATCTATCTGCAGGTATTTGAACCCAGATCCAAGGTTATACGAAGATTTATCCAATAAAAATCTACTCGACAAGTCATGTTCCACCCCCCCAGGCGAACGAGGTCTTTCCGCATGCATCACTACCATTCAAGTATTTTTGGCGGATGTGCGCCGTGCACTGCAAGACTTTATTTAGTGAACGCAAGCTCGATTAATGGTCGACATCTGAACCGCCTTCTCGTGTACAGTGGTGAGACATTGCCCAAAGTTGAACCAATGAAACAAAAACCGTGCTATGAACCAGCATTGAATAACTTGTCTGAATCCAAGTGAGTAGTCAAGCGTGGACACAGAAGAAAAAAGCAATGGCCCGCCCCCGAGTCGAGCGGGGTGCTTCCACATTATCCCTTGCTGCGTCAGTCACTGGGAGCGGACGTTCACCATGCACTGCAGAACTTTATTGTGCCCGGAATGGACGTCCAATTTATTACGCGGAACAGTACCAAGAAAAACACGCAAGGAGCTTATGTCCCGCCCCCGAGTCGAGCGAAGATCTTCCCGCACATCTCATTTTTAGCAAATGTGCAGCGTACACCGCGGGACCTGATTCCCCTACAGATAAGGTGGGTCAAGCTGAACAAAAGTTCAATGGAGCAAAAAGAAATCTCAACTACTGCGAACGCACGTCCCGTCCCCGAGTCTAACGGGGTCCTTCCGCGTACATCCGGGTATTTTCAATTCATTGTTGGTGCACCATGCACCGCAGGACTTTATCGACAGCGAGAGTAAGTCCAATTTATCTTCGTCTATAGTACATTTTTGATGGATTATCGAGAGCTCAGCCATCAAAACCAAGAAAGCTAAGGTTCCTTCTGCTCAGGCCGGAACGCAAAAGACCTGCACCGAAGTGGACGGGTCTGGGCTTGGCAGGCTCGTGCAAAGTCTTTGTTGAAAGAGGTTCCTAAACACGCACATCCAAGCGTGCTTCATCCTCCACTTCGACCTCCTTCGGTCCCCGCAGCTTGATAAACCATTCATGGCGTGCATCGACCTCGGCGTCGAACCCGCGCACATGCCCGACTTTTTCAGCATCGTCATGAATGACTCGATGGATAGCGCCAACATGAAGGGCATGCTTCAGGTCAACATGTCACCACCCCAATGCCTCACCAGATGGCAGTATCTGGCACCAGGCGCGGGAAGACGCGGACCAGATGGGCTTCGAGGCAGATTCCGTGACATAGAGTTCGGGAACGGGGCGAGTCAGCAGTCGATTACCTGCTCAGCACACATCACGCAGGCTGTGATGGACCTGGCCCGCGAATCTCTGCGTGAGGATTCCCATAATTACAGAGAGGTCAACCGAGGAGCCGTTCAACATCGAGACGTGCATGGAATGTTGCGCGCCGTCTTTGGATTTTTCCTGCCCACGGATCCTGCAAGCCAAGATGCCGAGGAAGGACATATTCAGGCCGTTTATGGTCGGGACTGCTGGAAATGCTGGTTGCCATTCGCATGAAGGCGGTACTCGTGCGCAATGTCAAGTACGAGGATTCATTTATCTCTTGATTTTAGTCTCCGCCGTGGGTGGGGACGTCCGCAATTACAGGGAGGTTGTTCAACATCGAGACCTGCATTGAATGTTGCGTGCTGTCTTTGGATTTTTCCTGCCCACGGATCCTGAAAGCCAAGATGCCGAGGGAGGACATACTCCGGACGTTGATGGTCGGGCCAGATGGCAATGCTAGTTGGGACCCATTCGCATGATGGAGGTACCCGTGCGTCAGTTAGCAACGTTAAGTGCTAGGATTCGTTTATCTCTTGATTTTTGGTGGAAAATATTTTTATTCTGGTCCTGAACTACTCACAAACGTAGAAGTCGTGAAATATCTTCATTGATTTAGCAAACAATGTGTCAGACCTCTTTGTCCTGCTTCTGTGACTCCTCGCCAAATTGGAGCCGGGCCCGCCGCATCAATTCAATCAGTGGCAGTGTACACTCTTTGCACTCATACACGTGCAGACACAGCCACTGCCCAGAATCTGGGCAGTGGCTGTGTCGGTGATCAAGGACTCCCATCTCCTGCCAAGGAGCTCACCCAACTACGACGTCCGGGGCATATGTTTTGGAAGGGCGTGCCTCTGCGTCTCCTTCCTTCGATTCTTTTTCACTCACACTTTCGCAGGTCGTGCAAGACACCTCGCAGCTCATGAAGCCCCATTGACTGCCAACCCGCCATCGCCGCACTCGCCTCTCCCAAGCCCCAACCCGGCCAGTACCTCCTTGCGACATTCCACACCCTCCTCGCTCGCCTCCTCCGCGCCCGCCGCACCCTCCAGATCCGCGTTCATTGGGTCCCCGCGCACGTCGGCATTGAGGGCAACGAGGCGGTGGACGCCTGCGCCAAGGAAGCAGCTCAAGGCGCCTCCTCACCACTCGCCAAGCGTATCAAGCTCTTCGAGAGCTCCTTGCCCGTCAGCCGCGCAGCAACTATCGCAGCTGGCGCGAAGGCACTCGCAACGCAGTGGCGGGAGGAGTGGTCAACGTCGCCAAGGCATGCCCGCATTTCCACCTTCGACGACGCGACCCCCTCCAAGACAATGGAGAAAATGTACTATGGACTCACTAGGCCGCAGTGCAGCGTCCTCACGCAGCTGCGCACCAGCCATATTGGGCTCAACGCGTACCTCCACTGCCCTCCCCCCAGTGCCCCCACTGCCACGTCCCCGAGTCCGTCCCCCACTTCCTCCTTATCTGCCCCGCCTACTGCGCCGCCCGTCTCGCCCTCATCATTCGGGTCAAAACCGCTTGCCTCTCCCTGCGCAAACTCTTATCCGCCAAGAGCGACGCCGCCCCGGTCCTCGCATTCGTGCGAGCCACGGGCCGCCTCCCCAGGTACGACGTATAATGTCCTACCCCCTTCCCCTTCTTTCCTTTTCATCTCTTTACTCTCTCCTCTCTCATTTCCTTTTTCCTTTACATATCACCTCAGCATACGATCCAAAGCTTACTGTTACGATATTATCTACATGAACGAACACTCCGAACCACTACAGGCAACTCTCCCTGCACACCCTCGCTGTCTCCTTCCTTCCCCACGTACTTCTCGCCGCCAGCCATTACTTGTACATGCCCTCTGTAAAGTGCGACATGGGCCCTAAAGGGCCCGCAGCACTATAATGGAATAATGAATGAATGAAGCCCCTCCTCGTCGGCAGCGGGCATGGAGCCCGCCCACAGCACGGCATCGGCATGGTGTTTGGCTTGTTGTTCGTCATCGTGCTCGCTAGTATATGCCAGCATCAGGTGCGTCTTCTTTGTCTTTCCTTTATTGTTTCTCCTTTCTAACCCACCCCGACCCCTAGTTCTGCTTCCACTCAATGATAACCGGCGTCCTCGTGCACACTGCGCTCACCGGCGTCCTGTACCGCCACGCCCTGCACCTCACCCCCGCCGCGCGCCTCCCCCTCCCGAATAACGCGGTGTTGAATCATGTAAGACGTGAGCAGGGTGGACGCGTGCGCGCAACGGTTCCATGCGGTGTGGACGGCACCGATACAGAGTACGTTGCCTTTCCCTTTCGTTTACATGATATAACGTGAGAGGAGAGGGATGCTAATCGAGCGCAATGTTAATAGCGACGGTGTCGCGGTAGCGAGTAAGCTGCCTGTAGACAGACAAGGTGGGTCGGTCGTCCGGAAATGGGGTGCACAGGTGAAGCAGAAAAGCGGTGGGGTGGTCCCAAGAAGTCGTAGAAGCGTAGAGTAGAAAAGAGGAGATGTGCGGTGTGGGCGTTAAGTACGGATGAAGCTCGTAAGGGTTCGATGTGGGAGGAAATCTGTTGCTCAGTTGCTCGGTGTTCACTGGCGACGTACTCTCGTTGGAGTACTCAAGTCACTGGTCGCGGGGATTCTCGTAGTTCGGGATCAAGAGGGTCCTCTTTGGCCATATGTACGTACAAAACAAATGAGCAGTCCGAAGACTGATCGATCGTAAGGTACGCAACAAAAGACTAAAAGGGGGAAAGGCGATGAGCGGGGCATCCACCCCTTCCACAACGGTCTGTTTGATTATTTTGTTGGTCGAGGTGCGTTCGCATTCTTGTTTCCCCACTCTAATCCCTCATCCTAATTACTGACTCACTCACGCCTCAAACAGCTCTGCCCCTTCGCCCTCGCAGGCTTCGCGCTCTTCCTCCTAATCATCCCGCTCCAGGAGTGCATCATGGCACATCAATTCTCTCTCCGGCGGGGAAGAATGAAGTGGACGGACAAGAGGGCAGGGAGGTTGTTGGAGGTTGTTGGTCTTCCTTCTTCCTTCCTCGCGTCCCAAACTATACTCTACCTATCGCACACTCTAATCCATCTTATCTTCCCTCCCTCACTCACTGATCCTATTTTTCTTTCGCATACTGATTTTGTTTCACATACTGATGTTATTTCTTGCCAGCCTCCATGTGTGTCGTCAAATACTTCTGCTATGAGGGCTTCTTCCTCGCGCGGCTCTTCCGCATCCGCACCCAGGAGCTGAGGGGGATTAGGAAGATCCAGCATTCACAGAGCGCAAAGTGCGTTTTTTCTCTTTTGGGGTTTTCTTTTTCGAGAGTGCGGACTTGTCATCCCGCTATTCGTTGTTCTTTTACCCCGATTGTCCTTGGCACTTTATCCCGATTCTCGTTTCTCTTTTCACCTTGCCTTTTTTCATTGTTCCGAGTACATCTCCGATCTGGGAGCAGTGTACCGACATTTCTTTTTGGGCGGGTATGCCACATTCATTGTGTGCTCCCATTCTTCATTATTCGGCGCGTACTATGTGATCTTTCCTTTCCCGAGCCCTTACTGGTTTCTCTGGGTGCGAACCACAAGCGCGGGCGAAGCTCTATTAAACCACTTCTCTACTATCTCCCTGTTCCTTGTCCTTTTTCGCTCGCATCCTCACCTATTCATTTCCGCTGGATTATTTATTTTATCCTATTTCGGCTCCCCAATTTATTCATTTCGCTCACTAACGCGTTCATTCATTTCATTTCGGCTCAATACCCCCTCACTTTCTTTCTGCTCACTAACGCTAACACTACCGCTCGCTAACGCTCTCCCAGCATGGCCCTCGCCTTCTTGCTCCCCGTCCTCGCCGCGACGATCGTGTTCGTAACCTACACCGGGACGTCCAAGCAGTTCGATGTAGCGGTTGTGTTTGCGAATTTTTCGCTGGTTCAGGTTCGTCGTGCAGCTTATCTTTTTTTTTATCTTTTTTTTTTGGCTCCCTCTTCCACACGTTTCTCCTTCCGCCTTCATCTCACCCCCACCCTCCCTCCCCCTGTTTCGCTTGGCCTCCACCGTTTCTGATTTCTGCATCCCTCCTCTTGTCTGCTCGCGAACCCACCCTCTCTCCCTCCCCCACCACCACCAGCTCCTCCGCACCCTCGGCTCCCTTCTTGTATTCCTGGTAATTATTTTTTTCGGCCTTTCTCCGCTCCCGCTGACGTATTTTAGGTCGTGATTTCCGCCGCTGCGGGGTTGAATGGGGTGAATACCGCGGAAATTGGGCTGATATTGACATACACGAGTGCGTGTTGTCCTCTCCCTGGCGATCCACACAGCACTTATTATGTGTCTTTCAGCGACGTTGACGCAGATGCTTGCCGTCAGCACGAGGCTATCCGCCGAAGTGGAGGTAAACTCCATCCGTGTGACTTACCATGGCATACTTGCATCAGCCTTTTGACATTTCGTTTGCGGCTTGTTACGGCTTGTGGGCTTGGCAACGCTAAGCGACAAGCTGCCAAGCTTGAACAAGGTCATAACTCAGAAATTAACCCCCCTCCGAGAGGAGGGATTGACCTGAAAATAGAGAAACTAACCTCCACAAATCATAAAACATGCCCCGGCACACATAAAAGTACACAGAAGCCCTCGTAGCGCCCAAAAGACATGCCAAATTTGGACGGGATTTTCAAGCTTGTGAAATTCGGACATAGGTTTGTCGCCTTGTGAGCTTGTCCACGTTTTAGTGGGGCTTGTGACCTTGTTTGGCCTTGTACAAGCTCACAAGTCAAATGTCAAAAGTCTGATGTGGCTTACACTGTTCTAGAACTACATGAACTCCGGCGAACGAGGTACGAACTGTGAATGGTTGCTACGGGAGATGGTGCTCAATTCTGTTTGCAGTGGTTCACTACGCCCGAGGCGACGTCGTCCCTCAAGAAGCGGCGCACGAAAGCACCCCGCAGAACAAGCCTGCTGCGGACTGGCACGGGGCGATCGAGTTCAAGGACGTCACAATGGCTTATAGGCCCGGACTCCCGAATGTCCTGCACGGGATATCGCTCAAGATCCAGGCCGGGGAGAAAACCGGCGTTGTGGGACGTACGGGGGCGGGCAAGTTGTCTCTGACGCTGTGTTTGCTGCGGATCGTGGAGTACCTTGGGGAAATTATCGTCGATGGGTGGGTGGTCATCAAATATCTGTTTCGTTTCTGGGTTGCTGATGAGTCGCCAGCGTGAATATTGGGAAAATCGGTACGATCTCGAGCGGTCTCAATCTGTTATGCTCATGATTTACTACATAACTCACGGATTTGCGACGCACTGGTCAAAAACTCGCGCGTGGTCATCCTCGACGAGGCATACGTCATTCCAGTAAACCCGAGCTCGTTCTGCGCTTTTGGCTCATTAATGGAACAATACAACAGGGCGTCTGTCGATTTGGAGACAGATAACAAAATCCAAAGGACAATCCAGACGCAGTTCAAGGATCGGACTTTGAGATGCATTGCTCGTCCGTCCCGTCTCTTCTGATTTCTCTGTCCATGTTTCACTGAAGTCATTTTTTTTTTTGGCATACAGACCGACTGCGCACGATCATATCGTACGATCGGATTCTTGGTGAGCCCTTCCTCCAATTTAGTCGGTTGATCATCGCAATTGCTGGCAGTGCGTGGTGTGTACAGTCCTCGACGCTGGAAAGATAGCAGTAAGTCAAATTCGTGTATTTGTATTTGTGCCATGATTCGCCTGAACTTCGTTTTTCGTGGGAATTTGACACCCCGCTGAACCTGTTTAACCGAAACGAGAGCCTGTTCCGAAGTTTGTGCGATAAGAGCAATATTACGAGTGGGGACATTGAGAAGACAATTATCTCCGATGACGTGGAGTAGCTATAGATCCGTGAGTCGAGAGATGGGGGATTGGTTTTTCTAGAATAGACATTGCATGCATTGTGAATTATTACATCCATTCCAACTCTTTTCAGCCCGTAGGAAACATTAACCAAGGATTTGACAGCAGAAGGGGTTGGGTTTTTCGACGTCCAAGAAAGCGACTCTACCTCTAGCCTTGAATTAGGATAAATTAGGACCAATACTCCTACGTTGGAAGCTAAATGCACAGTCTGAAGTTTCGACCTCACAGTCCTGCTAATCAATGACTGTGTCGGTGACGCTCGCGCCTCGTTCCTCATACTAGAATCCTTTCCAAAGATAACCATACTTGTAATTGGCTGGCTGATCTCCCCGCCTGGCGCTAAATAAAATAAAATAAAATAAACCAGTCGCGCAGGAATTTGGAAGTCGGAAGTTGGACTGGGGATGTCCATGGGTTAGTTAAATAAATCTGAACGCCACATGTGACAGGCCGAGGGACTCGCACTGACCAGAGTTGGACCTTCGATAATATTCCTGGTACCGGCTTAGGAACTAGGTCTCAGAAACACTTTGTAAAATCTCGATCATTGACACGATCATAACATAAAATCTGCAATTCCATTAATTTGTGAAAGATTAATTAATTAATTAACTAAATCATTCATGAATTCTAGAAATTTTCCACCGCTCTCTTTCAAAGAGCTTGAAGTATGTAGTTGTAGTCATTGTTCCTGTTTCTATTCCAAAGAAAATACACATAAAGTCCATTATCCCTGGCTCAATGTGAGCTTGGTCGACGCAAATGCGTCAACCAAGCAAACCTGAGCCCACGGTCTTTGGTTTTGTGGATCTGCCTTAACTGCCCTTGAATCTGCTTCTCACATCTAGGACTTCGTATCCTGGGTATCGCAAGAGGTACCAGGGGTGCCCGGAGGGCCTTGGTATTAATATATCTATCGTACTTCCTGCGCAGTGGAAAAAAAGAAAAACAACAACAACAACAACATTGACAACCCTGGTCCCTGGGACGGCTTAGTCTGAGCCTGTTGGCACTGCCCATCAGTATACATAACATGACATATTTCCTCCCAAGACTCCCGTCTTTGTCCATGCTATTGATGCTAGGTACGAAATCTTCTTACCCAAAGACATACTGTCTTGAGGTGTCTTGGGATCCGGAAAGGCTCGACCCAACTCGCCTGGGAAAAACTCTGTCAAAGACATTCCAAAGCCAAAGCCACTCAAAGACACATAAGACGGGGGAAAATTGTATATTGGACTACTACAAATATGAACAAGGATTGAAGTGCGCTATTTACTGAGAGCCTATTGCGGCGGCGGAGCAAGACAAAAGCGAAAATGTATATTGTATATTTGGTACAAATGGTGACAGGCAGGAGTCGCAGATCAACACCGTGACATTTATTAAAAGGACATACGCTTCGTGCAACAGGGCACTGAGTCTGTAATGAGCGCACCGACCAGTTCCGAGGAACATCAGTAGGAAGAAAGAACGAGCCGAAGCCTGCGTGCTACACATCGTTTGATTTAAATGACTCAGGAAAAAAAAAAAGAAAGGATTGAAGGACAGTTTCAACCCCGTAATACAGTTTGTGATGGTACAAATGATAAATATCCTGTGGAAGATCGAAGAGTCAGCAAGGTGCGGGAAATGCCGCTAGTGGTTGAAAAAAAGGAGGAAATAAGGTTGAAAACCCACGAATCATGCAAACTCACTTGAATTCCCAATCCCAATCGATATCCACCTCAAAGTAAATTTTGTTAACCACCAAGGAATCCCAACTTCACGACTCTGAATTGGCAGGTGCGAAGCTCAGAGTCGCAAATCGGTGGCAAGATATTTCAGCACACCGAATCTGAAGCCTATATAATATTTTTTCACCTCACATATACCAAACCTAGGTTAATATGACTGAACGGACTGCTTCCCAGGCAGAAAAATGTGATTGTTGACCAATAGTACACCTGCCTTGAGGGAGCATATTTATAAGAAGCCATTACCACCCTCATAGGTCTCGGCTTGTCCGGCCCGGACCCCCTTTTGCCGACCGGTCAAGCTTGAAAACTGACAGAGCCAAACTTCTGGAAAAATCGACGAGAAACGGCTTGCTGTCCGGCACACTCAGTTTTGATCGAAGATGTGCTATCACCTCGGTTGCTGTAGCAATGCACAAAGCGTGACATCACACCTGTCCATCCTGCTGGCAGCCACACTGCCTTGCTTCCTCCTTTCGCATCTTGACCTACTGTGCAGGTGAAGTGTCCCTCGCTGCTCGCCATGGACAATCCCGGGACCCCTGGTCTACGCTTGCTGTCACTCGGTATGCTATGCAGTGCATTTGTCATAGAATTATCTTACTCATGATCTCATCCAGATGGTGGGGGTATTCGTGGACTGTCTATGCTTATCATCCTAGAAGATCTTATGTGGAAACTCAAGGTTGCAGAAGATCTTCCGGATGTTCCCCGCCCTTGTGATTATTTCGATCTGATCGGCGGAACGAGTACTGGCGGGTGAGTGCTCTGCTATGACATAAAATATCTTGGGTCCTCAGATTGTGTCAGATTGATTGCGCTGATGCTTGGGCGCCTCCGAATGAGTGTCAAAGACGCTGTGAAAGCATATGGAGAACTATCCAAAGAGGTCTTCTCGGATGTGAAGTCCCAAGGGAGCGATGGAAGGTTCAAGGCTTCAAAATTGGAGAAAGCAATCAAGGGAATCGTGGGCATCATTCTGCCTCACAGGACCCAGAGGAGGGAATGGAAGATATTCGAGGAGCCCTTGCAAGACGTCTGTCCAAAGAAGTCTATCGTGTGTACTGATGCTAAAAGAAATCTTTAATCTAGTTTTGTATATGCCATGAATGCTGCAAACATGTCCCTCCCTGTTCTATTCCGCACATACAACACCACCAATATCCAGCCATGGACTGTACAATCTGGCAGGCAGGCCGGGCCACTAGTGCTGCTCCAACATTCTTCAAACAGATTCGAATTGGACCTCCTGGCATTGAAGAGGCATTCGTGGATGGAGGTATGGCCAAAACAACCCTATAGCTGCCCTGTTATTGGAAGCCCAGGTTATGTTTCCAGACCGTCAGATTGCATGTATCATCAGCCTAGGCACGGGACAGCCTCATACCATCAAAATTCCTACACCATCTCTGCTAAAGCGTCTTTTCCCTCTTGATGTCATCGAGGCAATCAAGGGCATAGCTACAGACTGCGAAAAACAACATCAGCTCTCTGCACACCATTTTGACCCAGTTCCACATGTCTACTTCCGCTTCAATGTTGAACGGGGCATGCAGGATATCCAGTTAAATCAGTGGGAGAGACTTGGTGATGTAGCAGCTAACACCAGGCAATACCTCCTGTCTCATCCTACACAAAACCAACTTGTGGATGCAGTGAAGAGTCTTGTAGAAAAGATTGGAAGGGTTTCCACTCAAAGTCTGAGTAAAAATTCTTTCCATGTTCGTGCCGGTGACATGTAATGAAATTTTTCCAGATGCTGTGCCAATTGCCTCTGAATTCAAACAATTCAACCCTGCTCTGGCTCTTGTCAGATGTCCTCCTCCCTCCCAGATATTCCAGGGTAGGCAAGATATTCTTGCAAAAATGGATGAGTACTTTTCAAAGGATATCGGGGAAAGACACATATATGTTCTCCATGGCCTGGGTGGCTCTGGAAAAACACAGCTAGCTCTGAAATTCCTTGACATGATCAGCAGACATCAAGCTCTCGGTAAACATTGTTACATTATGTATAATTCATCACTGCTGAGTGCTTGATGCAGATTTATGAAACAGTTTTTCATCAATGCCAGCTCGCTCCAAACTCTTGATACAGCCCTCAAGAATATAGCCATTGCTCACAAAATTGGGACAAGCTCAGAAGATGGATTACTATGGCTGATCTCCCAGAGAGAGGAGTGGATGTTGCTGTTTGACAATGCAGACGACCAAGCATTGATCTCTTCCCTTTTTCCCCAAATGCACACATGGAAACATTATTGTTACATCACGAAACCCACAACTGGCTGTCCATGGACCTAGGTCACACTCCAGAGTTGGGGACATGAATGAGACTGATGCAATTGATCTGCTGCTACTGCGTGCTGTCAAGGAGAAAACATTGAAACACTCAGAATGCTTCAGAAATTGTCAAGGTATTTTATTTACAACACTCTCTGAGGTGAATGCCTGATTGAGCCTGCCAGGAACTTTCCTGTCTACCCCTTGCAATATCCAGGCTGGTGCTTATATCTCGAAATTTGATTGTCTGCATCGGTATCTCTCGATTTACAGCCAGAATCATGTCAACTCCTCAGCCAGCATTCAGTACAGTCTCATGATGATTATAGATGGACCGTGTATACAACCTGGCAAATTAGCTTTGGCAGCTGAGCAAGGCAGCAGCAAGGTTTCTACAACTCTGCTCATTGTTGCATCATGATAGCATCCCGGAAACAATTTTTGAGCAGGCAGCTAAAAGTTCAATCTATAGTAATAGCGGAAGCCAAACTCTCCAGGAAGCCAGAAAATTCCTTCAGAACTTCTTGTCAGTTTCAGGCACTTGGGACCCTCAACAATTCATGGATATCATTGCTGAAATTCAAGGATATTCTCTTATTGATAGGCATAATATCAGCGATGCCCTATCTATTCATCCACTTGTGCACTCATGGTGCCGACATACTCTGGATGATGAACCTGTAGCACGAGAATGCATGACAGATATCATGGGGATGTCATCAGGCTCACAAAGGATGCCTATCTGTCAGAATTGGGTTGATGTCTCATGTAGACTCACTGATTCAAGACCAAATGACTATAAGTCAGTGTTCCATAACAAATATGCTGAGGTATACTTCGACTCGGGCAGATTCAGAGAAGCAGAGTCTCTGCAGATATGGTGCTGGAGAAGCAGAAGCAGTGCTTGGTGCAGATCATCCAGACACGCTGATGGCTATGGCAATTTGGCTGTCACATACCAGCAAACTTGGAAGGTACCAAGAGGCAGATCACTTGACAGCATTGTGCTGGAGAAGCGGAAGCAGCTGCTTGGTGCAGACCATCCAGATACACTGTCAGCTATGGCAAATTTGGCTGCCACATACCACACACTTGGAAGGTACCAGAGGCAGAGCCACTTGAAGCATTGTGCTGGAGAAGCAGAAGCAGCTGCTCGGTGCAGACCATCCAGACACACTGTTGCTATGGAAATTTGGCTGCCACATACCACAACTTGGAAGGTGCCGAGATGCAGAGACACTTCAAGACATTGTGCTGGAGAAGTGGAAGCAGCTGCTTGGTGCAGACCATCCAGACACGCTGAGAGCTATGGGAAATTTGGCTGCCACATACTGCAAACTTGGAAGGTACCAAGAGGCAGAGCCACTTGAAAGCATTGTGCTGGAGAAGCAGAAGCAGCTGCTTGGTGCAGACCATCCAGACACGCTGTTGGCTATGGGAAATTTGGCTGCCACATACCGCGAACTTGGAAGGTCCAAGAGGCAGAGCCACTTGAAAGCATTGTGCTGGAGAAGCGGAAGCAGCTGCTTGGTGCAGACCATCCAGACACACTGTTGGCTATGGTAAATCTGGCTCACACATACTGTGAACTTGGAAGGTCCAAGAGGCAGAGCCACTTGAAAGTACTGTGCTAGAGAAGCGGAAGGAGTTGCTTGGTGCAGACCATCCAGCACACTGTTGGCTATGGGAAATTTGGCTAGCACATACCGCGAACATGGAAGTACCAAGAGGCAGAGGCACTTGAAGGCATTGTGCTGGAGAAGCGGAAGCAGGTGCTTGGTGCAGACCATCCACACACACTGTTGGCTATGAAAATTTGGCTGCTACATACCGCAACTTGGAAGGTACCAAGAGGCAGAGTACCTTCAAGCACAATATGACGAAGTTGTTAGCAATGATAGGTGACTCTGAAGCCTGATTATTTATGTACCATCTTGTCTTCACGGCTGGTGAATCGTAGTGAACATTGCATGTAATTTGAATTCCTGAAAACAAATTGAAGTTGGATGATCAATAATTGAGTAGGTATGTGTTAATAGGAGCTATCAAGCATTTCAACCTAGCATGAACATATAATAATGGATATTGCCATGGACTCCAGAGCAGTCAGTGATGACTTGCCACCATACTGGTACTAAAACTTCATGATCAACTAAGATCTTTCGATGACATGCAGAGTTCGAATCCCTCCCACAACATTATATTATTGATTGATCTAGTCTCGTGTGGTGGATGCTTCAAGTTATGTTACGAAACAAACAACCACTGTCACTAGATCGATAAATTACTAAGAGAATGGTTTTCACTGGGAAGTTGGAATATATGTCATGAATGGGTATTCGAAGCAGGTGTTGAGACAAAAAATTGCGAGGGGTGCGTATTGGTTGGTTGAATTCAAGCCCGGTTGACGAGGCGTGATGCATATCGCTGTCGGTAATGCTGTATAAACATCCCAGGCTCCCAAATTTTCTTTCCTGCTGCTTCTTTGTTCAACACTTGACTCGAGTTTTCTTTCCTCTTCCTTCCCGCTTGGGAACAACTACTACCCTAAATAGTTCCATTAAAATGCATTGGAATGCGGCAGGAGCCAGTGCGGACCGGTGGATCAACTGCGGAAAGAGCCACACTAATGGAAACCATACATACTGTAGGAACAACTACTACCCTAAATAGTTCCATTAAAATGCATTGGAATGCGGCGGGAGCCAGTGCGAACCGGTGGATCAACTGCGGAAAGAGCCACACTAATGGAAACCATACATACTGTAAGTCACTGATTTGAAATCCTGTACCACCGACATGCGATGCCGACCAATGCCGATCAGCCGGTTGCGCAATTGATGGCGGGAATAGGCCGATCGCTGCCGACCTCGGTTCGGAACCGATTGACTGTGATCCACAGACTTTTCTCAATGCTTCGTACCACAGCATTGTGGACCATCACGTCATTTCTCTGTGTTGTATTCATTCAGAATTTGATCTGCTCAAACATTGTTCATCTGTTCAAAGTTGTCCTCATCAAGACTCGGACGCCGCCGCACATCAAGCACAAGCAAAAGGCTGTGTCTCCTATTCAGTTCTCCTCTTCCCATCTCCGCCTTTCGCAAGCTCGCCCAGGCCAAGTTCGCTCGCTCCCTCCCTCACCCATTGACTGGTCGTACGCTCCCCACCTGCTCGAAGCACAATGGACGACTGCTGTGGTGTCTGCTGTATCTGCATAGCTTGTGTCGGTGCGTCTTCTTCCGTTACTACATACACCGCCTGCCCTTTCGTGCTCACCTTGTCTCCTTACACTGCGCAGCTCTCGTCTCCTCGGCCTTCCGCTATGTCCCCTTCCAAACAATGTCCCGGTGCCTCAGCTGCCGCGGCAAAGGCGCCGCTGCCGACGATGACGACTTCGACCCGATGAAGTTCCCTGCTGCCAACTCCGCATTCACGCCCGACGGCGAGCGCATCCACTCCTATACATCCTCGCTCCCCATGCAGGTGCGCGCGTCCCCGCACCCGCACCCGCAACCCGAGCTGCCGATGGACAACGCGGATCCCTTTGCCCCACTGCCGCCGCCACACGTCGTCTCGCCGCCTCCGCCGGATTATTCGGCTCAGTAAGGGATGGGCTGCAGTCCGACTCGGAACAGCCGCTGGGGCTGGGGTATCGACCTATGCCGACGCAGGGTCCGGGCCCGGAGAACCGTGCGTTATCCCATTATCTCTTTCCTGGTGGCTTTGTCGTTAGGCTTTAGCTAATGAACCGATGTTTCAGGATCCCCGCCACCGCCACGGGAATCTACGGTCGGGGAACGATCGGGCGAGGAGCCTCGTCCATGATCCCTTTCCTTTACCCGGGTCTATGATCCACATGATCGACACACTGTAAAAACTCCGCTTAGCCTCAGATTTGTATACCATGGGATATACCAGGGCTCTCACCCCACCGCCGCACGCATGTGTCCTGTCTTTCCGCGACCGCATGTAACTTAAATTGTAATCATCGCAGGACGATTGAAATTCACGCGTTAAAACATTGTTATGACTGATGAGCCTGTGAAACAGTACTAGTGCAACGTCTTCGCTTTCCTCCCGACGAGCGCCATCTCCGCTGCGTATCTCGCAAGCCTCAAAATACGTGCACTTATTGGCGCCGATTTCGTTCTGCGTTCTGTATCCATCGAAGGACAAAGCTTTTGTTCCATCTCCCTCGAAGAACACGCTCCATGCCTCGTCTACTCCAAATCTAATACCCGTGCACTTCACTCGCGCGCCGCTTAACTCGCTCAAGCTTCAAGCTTGGTGCCCGTCAACTTTCAAGAGTTTAGGTTTTGGCTGTTACTCGGCACAGCTGCAAGAAAATGGTGGTAAGAAGAGACTGACGATGAGTGTATCCTGTGCCTGTCTCTTTATACATCACATTCCCCTCGTTCCCTTCCATCCATTCCTGTACCTATCTCATTTGCTTTTGTGCCTACCACTCCGACTTCCCTCATGGCTATCGAACAAGAACGCCGACCCTAGACTGTCCCGGCTCCCGCCTGCCTGTGCTCGAATTCGAAGCGCTCACATCTGAAATTGGTTGCAACTTGCAACGACGCGCTGCCTTGCAGCCTCACTGTGTAAGTTACAGTTCCTCCACCCGTCGCTGATTCTATTTTAGTGGTATCTTCCTCCGCCGACTCGGATTCTACTATGCCAGTGGTATCCGCAGACAGAGCAGTCTACAGTAAATCCTACGCCGACATTGCTGGCTCGGATCCGCTCGAGCTTCCAGCGGTGGGTTCATTCGGTGAAGCCGCTCAGTGTGTTGATTGCAGACTTTTAATTGGGATGATGGCTAGCGCTTGATGTCTGATTCCGAGGGGTCCGTGCGGATCTCGGCGCTTCTCGTTGCCATTCGGCCGTGCGGCAGTGGCGCCGTTGGTGACTTTGGAATGCTGGCGCCGGCAGACAAGCGAACGGCCCCTTTCCTTCAGCAGTACTAGTATTGAGCGCGCAATTCGTTTGGATGAACTGGCACGGATTTCTACGTGTGGAGGGATGAATGAATTTGCATCCGACTGTGTGCCCCAGTAACTTATCGTAGTGAACTGATTCAATATCTTACTCCGAATCTATAGCGTAGGTGTCATTTAAATTTTGGCGGGTTGAAGCATGACTCCAGACCAAAGAAAAGTCATTTTCCGCTCGCAGCCGCCCTAGCCGACCGCCCGCATTAACTGAGCGAGTTTCTATACTAAGCGCTTGGCGTCGATCAGATCCTGTCAGTGTCACGGGCCGATACCTTGACTCTTACCACCATGACTCTGAGTATCGCCCAAGTCCCGGAAGATATCCTTTTAGAGTTTGCCAAACAATTGGACGTTGCTGATCTCCTCAGCTTTCTCTCAGTACGTTGTTGTTGTGTTCAACAGTTCCGACGCCTGATTTCGTGTTTTCACAGGTCTGCCGCACCATCCGCGCGCTCCGATTCCAAAGGGCCCTTTGGCTGGATGCTCTTATCCGGATACGTGAGGTCCAGATGCAACCCCTCCCTTTGTTGACCGCGGAGGCACTCGACGTGCTGTCACTGCTCGAACTCCAAAATGTTGTGCAGCAGGCTCATCGACTAATGGAAAACTTGCAATCCAGTACACCGCTTCCCATTCGCATCCGCACTTTCTCTGTGGACGCTGGCGCCCGAATACTCTGCATTCCCGGAGCCAATCTCGTCGTGAGCTATATCTGGGCGGCGGTGTCAGCTGCTGGGACATCCTCACCAGCCATCAGGTGGCGCACCTTGAAATTCCCGAGATTCAAATTCACACGGAAGTGTGTGTAGAGATCGTGGGGAAGGCTCTCATTGGGACTACTCGCAGGAATGTCAAAAACTTTGGCGTTATCTGCATCGACTTCCACGATCGTGCTCATATTGCCATCTCACATGTCATCTCTCCGCCCACGAACAATACAGATGACCCATTTGGACGGCGCTCATTTTTTATCAACGCTCAAGTCATTGGATCCTGCACAACCTCGGATATCGTCTTCTGGTCCTTGGATTCCAATGTTACGGCGCGGATCGAACCGCCACATGTCGCCAATTCAGTGAGCCCATCTGCTTTCAAAATTCATGTATGTATATTGATCACCAACAGGTTGTGAGATCATTCACATGTCTGCTCTTTGGATGGACTCTATATGTATTACCCTTGCCGCCTTTGGCTTCGCAAACTACAATACAGATGATTCCTTTCCATCCGCGTCCGATCATCACCCCACCGGATCCGATGCTCGACCAACCACATTGACGATTCTTACCCCATTGGATCCAGTCCACGAGAACTTCGCGCCCGTCACGGTACAACAGGTTTCGGCGGGACTCTTTACGTTCCGCGCGTGTTCGTGCCACACTACGGAATTTTTGCGGTGACCGGGCGATCATTCACTTTCGGCCAGTCGCTGACCCCCACCATGCATTTGATTCACTTCTGGCCGGGATGCGCAGTGCATGGCAATATAGAATTTGGGCAGGTTCATCTGTACGAGCACGTCCACCACATCCACCAAATGGTGGTCGTGCTTCGGGGACGTACGTCCTTTTGCTCGCTACGGATGTAGAGAGATATCTAGGACTGGTGCACTTCAGTGCAGCGCCGGAGCCTCACACGACATTCCGCAAATTGGACATAGGAAATGTGCCCTCGCGTCTTGCGCGCAAATCGCTTCGATGACTCTCTAGGTCTAGTTTTTGTCGTTGACGGTGCTGGGGTAGTGACGGTCATCTCATATGTTTGATGCTGGAGGCGGTTCGATGGGTACGCGTGCTTTCTGATACAATCATCCTCCTCCATTACACGCTTCAAGGACTCAACCCGACTCGTTCACTTCCTCCACGAAGGCTATGAAAGGAGTTGGCGAGAAACTTGAGTTCAAGCGCGGATTATTTATAGAAATACCAAAGAAAACGATGTTATTCGGAATGTACAAAACCGGAGGTTTAGGTCAATGATCAGAACCCGCCTCTACTCTCATTACCGGCTGGTGTCCTCGTCGTATATCGGTTGCGAGATGGTCTCGAGCCAGAGCCATCGAAAAAAAACCTCGCCCAACGACAACGATCTTCAGGTCAGTATGTACAATATTCGACGCATGCGCTTCAGACCAACGAGTTGACTCAGCGTTTCGGATGATCTATTCGAGTAATGTCTTACATGCTTCGTCCATCCTTGATACTTGATTATTCTCATTAATTGTCCCCACCGGCCCGGGGTCCAAATCCATTACATGTAATCTATACCCTAATTCTGCTCATCTCCCCTCTCAACTTCAGACCGACAAGCAAGAAGCAAGCTCACGACGAGCACTGCGAGCCCCCAAAGGTGATGTCGTTGAAGTACGGGCCTATCAACAAACCAACAAATCAGCAACCCAACTCAACTCAACGACCTTCACTCCGAGTGCACAACACAAACTCCGAGTCGACTTACCGAGGTGATTCTGCACGCTCACAGCAAGAACGTTATTCCCCGTGGCGCAGTTCGCGTTGTCCTGCCCGGGGCACGCGACGAGGTTCGTCTGCGAGTCGTCCACGATGTGGATCTCGCCGCTCGAGTGCTGGAACCCGAGGAACTTGGGCGGGACGGTGGGACGGGGTCGTTTTGATTGGAGACGAAGGTTAGGCCGAGCTGGGTTGGGGTGGATTAGATTGGATTACGATTGCAATTGCGTAAACCAAAAGCGAGGGAAGGGAGGAGTAAGGGACGGAACGAAAGGTAAGAGAGAGGAAGAGAGGAGGGGGGAAAGGAGGAAAGAGGAAAGACACGGAATGCAACTCACCTGCGAATCGAGGAAGTCAGCCCACCCCTGGTTCCCCCCGCGCGGCAGCCCGAAGCCGGTCATGGACACGTCCACAGACGGATCCACCGCGTCCTTGATCATCACCGCGGTCATCGTCGCCAGAGCCGCGCCTGTCAAGATCAATAAAAAGAAAGAAAGAAAGGGAAGCCGAGTCAGCCGGGCGTGGATCTTCATACGAGAACGAGAGGCAACACGCACCAAGGCTGTGCCCCGTAACGACGATTTTCTTCACACCGATGCTCTTGAGACCGTCCATGACGCCCGTGAGGAGCGAGTCCGCCGTGCGCTCGAAGGTCTGCTGGAAGCCTTCGTGCACTGTGATGTTTCTGTGCCGTGTCGCGTGGTCAGCCCGATCCGTGGATTATGGTAGGGTTATGAGGGCTCACTGTTGGCCGTCTCGGGGAAGCGGAGGACGTTCAGGGGCACGAGCCCGAATTGCGCGTCGTTGAGGATGGAGAGGCTGGGTTGCATTGCATTGCACCGTCAGCCCGAAAGAGAAGGCGAGAGAATGAATTCCGACGCACATATTCTTTGCATCCGTCCCCTCGTGGGCAACGACGAGGCTCTGGTTGACTGCATCGTGCGCAATGTAGTCTGCACAAGCACGCACAGTCAGTCAGCCATCACCATGCATGTGAATAATCAGCAACGACGTACAGAGCGGGACTAGGCCCTTGTCTGATATACATTGTGAGTAAAGGATCGCAGAGGAAGGAAGACATAGCACCGCCCCCGGACTGCAGGAACGTGATGTTTTTGAGCGCATTGCAGGGCGCCGTATGTCCACGTCGTGATGCTCGCACTCGAGCAGTACGCGACGCGCGCGAACTGCGCCGGGCATTGGGGCATGCTGTTCACCACGTCCAAAGAAACGGGTGTCGGCGCCCCCGTCGATGCGCCGAGGCCGAAGATCGGGCGCAAGAGCGCACCGGGGAGGAGGGAGAGGAGCGGGATTATAGTTAGGGCGAGCATTCTGAAGTGAATGGGAATATGGGATAGAGAATTAAATTGACGCTGCCAAAGACAGTAGAATCAAGCAGAAAGAAAAAAGCAGGACCCCGGGTGGAAGAGCAGGAAGGACCACGGCGGTGCGTGGCTTTGCTGTATCCATTTATAAAGAAACAGAATGCAATCTTCGGAGACGACCACGGTTGCCCGGCCGGCGGACGGATGTCGACTGCACCCACGCGCGAAATCAGCTGCAGATGTTGTGAGCGAGATTCCAGTTGGGATCGATGGCGATGCCGGACATACCTCTTGAGCTCGAGTTTTGAAGGTGCTTGCGTCTTGACCCTTGGGTGGATCCACATAGGACACACAAGTCCCGACTCGTAACACTGGGAGTGCATTGGAATTGATCACGGCTAGGACTGAAAACCGGCAAGTGGTGGCTACGAGACATAGAAACACTTCAAGAATGCTGTTGCTTGAAAGGACATGGAGGAAGGGAGAAGGAATGACGCGTCGACGGGCGGCCGTTTCGGACCGATGATCCGGAGTCTCAATCGAAGTTGCCATCCCGCCAAACAGAGATCTGATAAGATGAGCCGCTTATTACAGTATCTTGGGTGAAAAACTGTCCAACACACGTAGAGATCGATCATCTCGCAGGATTTACTCGGCCAGCTTGCACAATATCCGATGCCCAATAACGGCGAAGAGGCTAAGTCGGTGACAAAGAAGGAGGGGGTACGTCATCGAAGATAACGCTCGCAAAGTCTTATCTCTTGATCTATTCGGTGTTTCATTTGCAAGTCTTATAAATAAGCGCGTACACTAGCCTCCTCGTCCACCAGGCTTCAGTTTCGCCCCGCCCGTTCGCTAGATCCCGGCCCTCGCTCTCTCCGCGGGTAGGCTCATCCGAGTCCCGAACAAAGTTTGTCAACGGTTGCGGCACCAGAAACTCCGGAACAACAAGCGCCATCTCTTTTCCTTGTCAATCCGCGCACTCTGCCACACTTTAAACGGCAACAGGCCTCCCTTAGGCTGCAGGGGCGAGGCATACTCTGGATGGATATCGCGCAAATGTTGGAGTTGGGCAGAGGTGACAAAATTACTGGGACAGTCCGCGACAGCATAGTAGCCGAGCCCCTTGATCGTGATTGCGCATTCGGGTGACCTGAACCGCCGCATAATCTGCAAGGGTGTGACTCGGCAACCTGACATAGCTCAGCGGACTATACGGATACATGTAATGATGCATACCTGCGGATGGGTTTGTGTATTTCCCGTTCTCTTCGTCACTTTGTCGCGCTCGGATTCGCCTGCATTTCGAAGTTTTCGTATGATGTGGCCACCCCTGTGGCCACGCCAGTTCAAGGGGACCTCGGGACAATAAAGGCAAGGGCCACTGGCCGATCTTTCGGTAACGAAAGCCGTGCCGCTGTCGGACAAGAGCGCGGGGATACCTGAAGGACAATTAGCTCAAAGAAAATGAAAAAAGGGAAGTGTAACCCACCAGTTGACCAGGAACAAGGAAAGCCCGCAAGTGCGTACTTGAGCAAAGGCATCTCTCGCAGCCCCATCTGCGCGTTTTCAACCCGTTTCCAAAGTTCGTCGATCAGTGCGCGTAGCAGCAAATCATCCAGGGCCCATGTTGTGCCGGTTAAGTTTATCTCCTGCATCTCGTCGAAAGTCGATCATGCGCAGAGACTGCCTTCGGGTTAATTATTTCAACAACATGTCGGAAAACACTGATTGTGTGAGGTGCGTCCATTGAAATTTAGGTATTTTTGATGGTGCTCTTTCCCATCAAATAGGAACCCATCCATAACCACGTCCACGTCGAGTCGTCCGCGGTTTCCCCAGATTCCACTGCAGTATCATCCGAACTGGCAGCAACGGCTTTAAGCCTTAAAATCTGACCTGTCAGTTTGACGTTCGCTTTGGAATTTTTGACTGAGTTGATATTGACGTCGGGTACTCGTCTACCATCAACGGAGCTTTTCTGAAGCGTACGATGGCGAGAGAGACCTTTGTTGAGCTTGCGAACAAGAGTAGCAAAGGGATCCCCGATGACGAACAACGCACTTGTGATGCTCCCGCTCAGCCGTTGTATTCCATTCGGCTTTGTGTACGTTCGGATCTTCTTGATCCATCGTTCATTCGCCTCGGTTCTTCGACTTTGCTATGAAGTCCTTATTGAGGACAAGTCAGCATATGGACGCCTTGTGGATAAATTTACCGTTTTCATCACGGAGATAATCGTTGGGTCGAACACCTGTTCGCGCTCCAGCTTGAGAACAGCGGGTTCCGACTCCTCGCTTTGAAGCACCTCCTCAAATGAGATGATGGGGATGTTCGGGTCGGGCATCAAGTCGTCAATATACCCAGGATCGCTTGCTGATAAAGACGGAGCGTGGAGATCGGTTTCGGAACGGGAAGTGATATCGGCAGAGGGAGCAGATGATTCAGGAATTGTGGTGGTCGGTGCAGCGGGAAGAGACCGATCTACACCTTCAGCGATTCCAGGATATATCCCGTCACCGTGGGGTCGCAAAAATCAATTTCTGGGTTCGACTTCAGAATGGCCTGAACATCGTACGGTTCAAGTGCGAGAACTTTGGGAAAATATCCGTAGTTTCAAGGCACCTCTTTCGCCACGATGCATTCGAATCGCAATTCGCGACCACGTGATCGCCAGTGAAGTTGTATTCATTGAGATGATCCTTGATTTTGGTGGTGCATGATGTTTCGCCGACGGTGTCCTGCATGCAAACCCGGGTTGCGTTGATGCACCCCATGGATGTCACAGGCCCAACCGGTCTTTTCTACTGCTGGTTTGAGTTCATGGCGGAGTTGTGCCCGCCGAGTTTCCGTGTATACCCGAAATGATTCTCAACGGGATCGGTACCGTTGTAGGCATTGACCTCGCCGCTTGGGTCCAGCTCTTACTGCTTCGCAACAGTGAAGACAATGTTCTTGACCATCAACTGGAAGTCCCCGTACAGTTGATTGGACATGAACTTCAACTGATAGGTGCGAAACAGAATGAAGCTCATGTGAGCGTAGATGCCGAGGTGGTAGATCTGCTCGCTCAGGGATGCCGACAGAAGAGTAAACACATTCAGGAGCGCATCGAGCATGAAGCTAAGGAGGGTTATGGCGTCCAAGTCGGAATTGGTGCTGACGTCCGATGTGGGCACGCTGCAGTCGATCCGGCATGTACGAAGTGAGGGGTGCGAAGTACTACTATAGCCTCGAGCAGATCAATCGCCCGTGGTACGTCTTTGAGGGTCATCGGGATTTAAGAGACTCTCAACTGATGCCTCGTCCTGGCCTGGTAGAAATAAAAGGCATCGGCGGAGGCGCACAGGGCCAATGATACGCCATTATCCATCGCGATCCCGAGGATATGTCGCAAAAGAGTGCATAAAATTAGTGTGAGTTCGTTTGTGCGTTGAAGAACTTACGCTTTATAATATGGCGCCAATCGGAAGGTAATTAGAATACGACAGGGTCCAGTGAAGAGATTTAGACCGGGGATATTTGAGAAAACGAAGTAGATTTTGTCTCCTGGACCGAGTTTAACCTGTAAGAAGATTTCGTGATCAGCTTGCCGACGCAGATGATCCCCGTCGGTCGCGAAATTCCTTATATCACCAACTTCATCTTTCGCTTTTTCGCCCCAAAACCTCGATGATCAAATTGAACAGCAAAACCATATCTTCCCACGTCTCCGTGCATGTCGGTGCGCACACTACGGGATAGATTATGGTTTCATTGCTGCATCTCGCAGCAACAAACACCATCTCTTTACCGAAGTGGTATGCGCTCTGCACCCAACTCGTCCACAATTCGCAGAGCAGAGTCGTGCGTCCGCGAAATTTAGTGGAATGGTTGAATGTTTTTGACATAGTCCGCTGACTTGGTTCGCGTGGGAGAAATAGCACGCTTGTTCCTCGATCGCAACTTCGTCCATCATTATTGTTACACTCCGGCGAGCTGTGTGCGGATAGCTGCCTCGCGACGCGGTTCAAGCATTACATTTGAATATTCGCGCGAATTTCGTCCCTGGAGATAGGACCGATAGTGGGCGTATTGATGAGTTTTGCGGAATTACAGATGGTGCGAAGGGAAGGAAGGCTGAGGGCGTAGTTCATGGCGTATGGGGACGACTGCCGAGTCGATAAATAAGGATGCTCAGATCGTTCTCGAACTCCGTGAACCTTTCGCGTGATAAAGGCCTTCAAATGCATCATATATGCGGGTAGCACAGGAGTTTGACGCAAATATTCGCCGACCAATATGGCGCGAATATAGGATGTTTCCGTGGAATATAGGCAGAATGCCGCCAAAATATTGGCCATATTATCGATACTTTTTTTTTGACTACCATACATCATGTTCAAACAGAATCAAAGATAGATGTATTCAAGTTGTGCTACCACAATACATTACATAAATACCATGTACCTATCCAGACCCCTCCACAAGGAATCTAGCCTGTATCTGCAGTGGGGATCAGCTGAAGTCGCGAGGAAGCGAAGATAAAATGGGGAACATACCATATCGCCGTTCATGATGAGCGCTCCCGCAAGACCTCCAATCGTCACCGCCTTCCCCCGTGAACTCGGATCGCAAACAACGGAAGATGATGTGAAGCGTATGTGAACTGTCGGTGTATATGTAACGGTTTTTATGAAGATAGAAACCCACCTTTCGCAAATTCCGCGGAAGGCAGGTGATCTACAAACAAACATGGCTCAGCCACCGAAGCTGCGGAAGGTATGCAAACTGACCAACAAATGCATCTTCGCGTCGCTACGCATACCAATGAGGAAAGCCGGATGTTTGCATGAGCGTAGGACATTTGGTAGATCTAGGATAACACTTTAGCAGGAGAATGTAAGGCAACAATAACCACCGTCGATGTCGCCGGTAAACTGCAGCATATCTGTAGTCATAAAGCCGCTGATTAGCAATGATATTGTGCGCTATTGCGGAGGCCGCTTACTACTACTACTCGTCTCCACGTACTCGTAACCAAGGTTGAGCCCGCTTGCCGCTTCGAAAAAACTGGCCCAGGTATGCTTCATTTCGAGTGGAGCCCTAACCAGGAGAATCAACGGAAGCCGATCCAAACATATCAGTAGGGATACGCACCGCAAGACGAATTAAACGACAAGTAGGGGTCGAGAGGGGGATGGGAGAAGGTCATGGAACTTTGGATGAAAGGAGGGACATACCTAGCCTGCCCACATAATGCACACGCGGTCGTTATTTGTGTCCCAGCGCCCGCACCTGCTTCCGGCCGCCTCGTTCCCTGCACACCGCCGTCATTTCGCGCGGACCATCGCGCACCCGTGCCCGCGGCACACCTCTGCACACCTCTGCCTCATCCTTCCATGTAACAAATACGCACCTAAGTCGCGGCCATCGCACTTCACCTCGTGTAACCCGCTTGGAGTGCTAGAACACGCAGTACATGCTGTTAAGAGGTATTGGGTTGCTGGAGGGTGATTGAGGTGTAATTTGGGGCTAAACAATCATCGAAACGGCTGGGATGGGCGATCTTGGTCGAAAGTGGGGATGATTCACTGAACGCGCTATTTGGACACTAATAGGTAGAAAAGTTGGTAGGACTGGGGAGGGATGAGAAGGACCACAATTCTGAGAGTTGAAGAGGAGAGGATGAGTTGTGAGAGCGCAATCGATGCCGCGTCGTTCGTGCATGGAGGGAGGAAGGAAAGGACGCGCGTCATTAGACAGTTTGCGCAAGAACCATTGGAGCCACCTCGTGGCTCTCGGACCGTGCGCACAAATAGCGGGCTGATGGCTCAAAAGAGCCACCAACGAGCCATTGACGTCACAATTTGGCGGTGGAGCCACCAGTTCGCGCACGGTCCGAAAGCCACGAGGTGGCTCCAATGGCTCCTGCGCAAACTCGCTAATATGTAAGCAATGATGGCAAAAAATGCTAAGTCCGAATTCTTCGTTAAAAAATCGATGGAGGTGGACGAATATGTCGATAATATGTGGAGGATACATGGTGTATTCGTGAAATAATGGCGCGCCTATATTTGAGAGAATATTCTGCCAATATTCCGCCCAAACACCTTGTATCAGCCAAATATTGACGAATGAAAATTCGCCTCAAACTCCGGTGTAGCAGGACGCTTGCGCCGTTGCGCATCGCAGTTTCAATAATTGCATGAATGCGTGGTACGTCTTTCGTCGCGATCGCCATCAGAAGACGTTCTAAGTCGTCCATTTTCCGAGTAAGCGTTGCGAGTCGCCGTGCCAGGTTGAGAGACTGTTCAATTTTGGTCGGAAACAAAATATTTAAAGACTCAACGAAACCATACCTCAAATTTTAGCTTATTCAGCTGTTCATTCCGCTCGATCAGCAACTCCCAGAGTTGGTCATGGCTCAGGAATTCATAATTTGTGTCCTTCTTTGCATCACGAGCAATTTGGGGGAGGTCATCTCAGCGTTCGCTGATAGCGTCACATTCTTCGCAGTGCGGAGAGTGCAGCGTCGTGGTCTTTCTGCATTTTTTCGACCAAGCGGTTATGATCTTGCGACGTTCGTGGATTTCTAGGTCGAAAGGAAGATCTCCCTCGTGGGTCGTCGCCGAGGAGAGTGAAGCGGTAAAAGGGGGATGTGAGCCAAAAGGACATCTCTGCAGGCCATTCACTTTTTATCCCGGTGCAGGCACCCCCGAAAGTGGGACCGTCGATGTCCATTTAACCGGGCTGTAACTCCGACGGAGCCGATGGGAAGCGATGTTGCCTACAGAAAGAATTCTTTAATTCACAACAGAGAATCTGGAAATATTCCGATACTCACTCGTGGCGGAAACTGTCAGGGGATTCAGTCACAAAACGGGGTACTGGTGAGCCCATTGGCGGAAACCATGCAGATGAACGGATGCTCGAGGGAGTTGGAGAGAAAGGTGGGAGAGAAGCGGTAGAGGATGAAGGGAGAATGCCGGCGGTGACTGCTTAGAGGGGCGCACCGAAAACGAGGAGTTCGAGATGAGGTAGTTCGTTTGGGTTTACAGCGCTTCCCGCGCATATGCTGCTCAAAACCCTGGAAATGTCCAATCTCTTCCAGAAAACGGGTAGCAGAAATACTCGTGCCGACCCATGTATCACATTTATAACACCGCAACTCCCAAGTTTTGACCCCAGACATCCGCGAGGAAACCGTTCCGTCCGCGTGTAGGTTGCGTAATTCTTGGGATGTCGGCGTGTTCGGAAGAGCAGAGGAATCCGAGCAGGGATTGAGGGCATCTGACAATGCTGATGGAATGGACTGTCGGGAGGATAAATTGGAGGATGAGGACGATGCCAAGGATTGTGAATTGAATAATGGGGCCCAGGGGAAGGAAACGAAGGGATTGGTGAACGATTATCCTGGAATGGCGCACCAAAGCCGCGCAAATTCGTATTTATTGGAGGGAGCAGAGCGACCGCATCGCGAGAGGAGTGAGCCGCAGGGATAGGCACCGGCTGATGTTTTTGACGGAAAGATTCTGGCCTGGATGGCTTGGTGAGCGTAGCAGGCATGTCGACATCGAAAGGTGGGTCATTATGGTCAAAAGAAAGTAATAAGCCGGTATGTGGCATAAGAGAATCGGCTGAAGCATTGGAAGGGATAGGCGGAGGCGCATTAGAATCATGATATATGATACATGAGGGGAAGAAGAGAAAAAGAAAGCTGCTCTGGCCACCACGCGTCGCGTCGCGATTATTATGTGATCATCGGCAAACGCCGAAATTATCCAAAAATTCGATTTCTCGGGATCAGCAAAGAGGAAAAATATTATTAGTACATAAAGCACCAAGGTGTGTATAGAAATGGGGGGGCTTCCCGAATCTAAGGCCTATCGGTTGAGATTTGGGACCACAGTGAAAAGTCAAGGAATGAGAACGATCCGGTGATTTCGGACTTACTAATTTGGGGGCAAAGAGGCCTGTGTTTGATCGAGAACAAGATGGACCGTCGCTTCGCTCCGGTATCCTTCAAGAAAATGAAGCTATGAATGTTAGTTGCGTAACTTATTACTGGTCAACGATATAAATGTAACAAAAGACACCCGAGCTCGATCTGAAAATCCAATCTGATTGCGAGAGAATACATAAGCGCAGAACAAAAAAAAGCCACCCAAAGGTTGTCAGCAGGCAGAATATTGTGCACCGAAACAAAGGGTTTCCCAAAGGAACCGAGGGCGGGCATTGATTTATCTAGTAAATCACCGTCATGGCGCAAGATTGAACCAATAATCCCCAAGTCAGACTTTCAACTGAAACACGAAATGGCCGCGATAGAAGAGAGCAAGACATTACGGCAGTGCTAGCATAGAGATATTCCATGGAGTTGAAGTGACTCAGAGTATCCCCAGAAGCAGACAGAAGTGATGTGAAATCATCAAAGGATGTTGCAAGTCCAGTAATTTGAGGACGAGGGAAATGGGCGAACTATTCCTTCCAGCCTGAGAGACAGACACTATGGGTTTTATATATGTCGAGAATCTTCCGTGCGATTGCGTGGCCCTCGGCCTGATGGAAATAGAATTGGCTGCGCCGTGGGCAGCAGCAACTGCGTTCTGTCGAGAATCGACTGCGAGTAGGTCAGCTGTTCAGCTGCATGGGGTTCTTGAGGAAAATTTCAAGACTGTTTAGAATACATTCCAGGATCTGCCAATGCAGATCATTATTGTTAAGACTCGAATTAGCTATGTATGCATGCGGATGGCAGGCGGAGCAAAGATTTTGGCTCTGTTCCGGCGATGTTCGCAGGCTGCAATGATCAAAGAAGACAATTGAGGTCCGCTAGTGTGAAAGGGGAATTGAAGCCTGTCTTTGGATGAGAAAAACCGCGGCAGAGTTTCCGCAGTGAGACAATTTTGAACCCAAAATGGGGAAATAAATTATGATCTTGAGGACGAGAGGAGAGAGCGAAAAGATGGAGATAAACTACATGGGGCAATTGCACCGCCGAAGAGGCATTTGCTTAAAGAACGGTTAATGATCGCTCACCTTTTGATGCAGATCCAACGTGACGTTTATCGCTTGGAAGTGTCCGGAAAATGCCGCTAGCAGTTGAAAAAAAGCAGGAAACAACACCACGACTCATGCAAAATCCACCTCAGATAGTTTTTGTTAACCATTCCCAAGGAATCCCAACGTCGCGACTTCGAATTGACAGATGAGAAGTTCAAAGTCGCAAATTGGTGGCAAGATACCTCAGCACACCAATCTGAGGCCTATATAATGTTTTTTTCGCCTCACATATACCAAACCTAGGTTAATACAACTGAACGGACTGCTTCCCAGGCGGAAAAATGTGATTGTTGGCTAATAGTACACCCACCTTGACTTCAGGCATCTCAAACATGGTCATATTTCGACACCACAGTGCCCTGGGACTCATCCGAGCATATTTATAAAAACCCATTACCACCCTGCCATAGGTCTCGGCTTGTCCGGCCCGGACCCCCTTTTGCCGACCAGTCAAGCTTGAAAACTGACAAAGCCAAACTTCTGGAAAAATCGACGGGAAACGGCTTGCTGTCCGGCACGCTCAGTTTTGATCGATGATGTGCTATCACCACGTTGCCGTAGCAATGCACAAAGCGTGACATCACACCTGTCCATCCTGCTGGCAGCCACACTGCCTCGCTTCCTCCTTTCGCATCTTGACCTACTGTGCAGGGGAAACTTCCCTTGCTGCTCACCATGGACAATCCCGGGACTCCTGGACTACGCTTGCTGTCGCTCGGTATGCTATGCAGTGCATTTGTCATAGAATCATCTTACTCATGATCTCATCCAGATGGTGGGGTATTCGTGGACTGTCTATGCTCATCATCCTGGAGGATCTCATGTGGAAACTCAAGGTTGCAGAAGATCTTCCTGATGTTCCCGCCCTTGCGATTATTTCGATTTGATCGGTGGAACGAGTACTGGCGGGTGGGTGCTCTCGTAATACATAAAATATCTTGGTCCTCAGATTGTGTCAGATTGATTCGCTGATGCTTGGGCGCCTCGAATGAGTGTCAAAGACGCCGTGAAAGCTATGGAGAACTATCCAAAGAGGTCTTCTCCGATTGAATCCCAAGGGAGCAATGGAAGGTTCAAGGCTTCAAAGTTGGAGAAATCAATCAAGGGAATCGTGGGTGCTCATTCTGCCTCACATGACCCAGAGGAGGGAATGGAAGATACTCGAGAGAACCCTTGCAAAACGTCTGTCCAAAGTATTCTATTGCGTGTGCTGATACTAAAGAATCTTTAATCTAGTTTTGTGTGTACCATGAATGCTGCAAACATGTCCTCCCTTTCTATTTCGCACATACAACACCACCAATAGTCCAGCCATTGACTGTACAATCTGGCAGGCAGGCCGGGCCACTAGTGCTGCCCCAACATTCTTCAAACAGATTCAAATTGGACCTCCTGGAATTGAGGAGCATTCGTGGACGGAGGTATGGGCCAAAACAACCCTATAGCTGCCCTGTTATTGGAAGCCCAGGTTGTGTTCCGGACCACCAAATTGCATGTATCATCAGCTCGCACAGGACAGCCTCATACTATCAAAATTCCCACACCATCTTTGCTAAAGCGCCTTTTCCCTCTTGATGTCATCGAGGCAATCAAGGGGATAGCTACGGACTGCGAAAAACAACATCAGCTCTCTGCACACCATTTTGACCCAGTTCCACATGTCTACTTCCGCTTCAATGTCGAACGGGCATGCAGGATATCCAGTTAAATCAGTGGGAGAGACTTGGTGATGTAGCAGCTAACACCAGGCAATACCTCCTGTCTCATCCTACACAAAACCAACTTGTGGATGCAGTGAAGAGTCTTGTGGACAAGATTGGAAGGGTTTCCACTCAAAGTCTCAGTAAAAATTCTTTCTATGTTGGTACTGGTGATATGTAATGAAATTGTTTCCAGATGCTGTGCCAATTGCCTCTGAATTCAAACAACTCAACTCTGCTCTGGCTCTTGTCAGATGTCCTCCTCCCTCCCAGATATTCCAGGGTAGGCAAGATATTCTTGCAAAAATGGATGAATACTTTTCAAAGGATATCGGGGAAAGACACATATATGTTCTCCATGGCCTGGGTGGCTCTGGAAAAACACAGATAGCTCTGAAATTCCTTGACATGATCAGCAGACATCAAGCTCCTCGGTAAACATTGTTACATTATGTATAATTCATCACTGCTGAGTGCTTGATGCAGATTTACGAAACAGTTTTTCATCAATGCCACCTCGCTCCAAACTCTTGATACAGCCCTCAAGAATATAGCCATTGCTCACAAAATTGGGACAAGCTCAGAAGATGGATTACTATGGCTGATCTCCCAGAGAGAGGAGTGGATGTTGCTGTTTGACAATGCAGACGATCCAAGCATTGATCTCTTCCACCTTTTCCCAAAATGCACACATGGAAACATTATCATCACATCACGAAACCCGCAACTAGCTGTCCATGGACCTAGGTCACACTCCAGAGTTGGGGATATGAACGAGACTGATGCAATTGATCTGTTATTGCTGAGTGCTGTGAAGGAGAAAAGCATTGAAAGCACTCAGAGTGCTTCAGAAATCGTTAAGGTATTTTATTAACAAGGCTCTCTGAGGTGAATGTGTATTGATTGGGCTTGCTCAGGAACTTTCCTGTCTACCCCTTGCAATCATCCAGGCTGGTGCTTATATCTCCAAATTTGATTGTCTGCATCGGTATCTCTTGATTTACAGCCAGAATCGTGCCAAACTCCTCAGCCAGCATTCAGCACAGTCTCATGATGACTATAGATGGACTGTGTATACAACCTGGCAAACTAGCTTTGAGCAGCTGACCAAGCCAGCAGCAAGGTTTCTGCAACTCTGCTCATTGTTGCATCATGATAGCATCCCAGAAACGATTTTTGAGAAGGCAGCTGAAAGTGCAATCTATGGTGATGAGCAGGAGGCTCAAACTCTCCAGGAAGCCAGAAGGTTCCTCCAGAACTTCTTGTCGGTTTCAGGCACTTGGGACCCTCAACAATTCATGGATATCATTGCTGAAATTCAAGGATATTCTCTTATTGATAGGCATAATATCAGTGATACCCTATCTATCCATCCACTGGTGCACTCATGGTGCCGACATACTCTGGATGATGAGCCTATAGCTCGAGAATGCATGAAGATATCTGGGATGTCAATCATCTCACAGAGGATGCTTATCTGTTCAGAATTGGGTTAATGTCTCATATAGACTCACTGATTCACAACCAAACAACTATAAAGTCAGTATTCCAGGTGAATATGCTTGTATATTTCGACTCGGCAGATTCAGAAGAAGAGTCTCTGGAATTATTGTGCTAGAGAAGCAGAGGCAGCTGCTTGGTCAGACCACCCGACACACTGTGGCTATGGGAAATTTGCTCCACATACCGTAAACTTGGAAGGTACCAAGAGGCAGAGCCACTTGAAAGCATGTGCTGGAGAAGCAGAAGCAGCTGCTTGGTGCAGACCATCCGACACACTGAGGCTATGGAAATTTGGCTGCCACATACCGCAACTTGGAAGGTACCAAGAGGCAGAGCAACTTGAAAGCATTGTGCTGGAGAAGCGGAAGCAGCTGCTTGGTGAAGACCATCCACAGACACTTTGGCTATGGGAAATTTGGCTGCTACATACCACAATCTCGGAAGGTACCAAGAGGCAGAGCCACTCAAAGCATTGTGCTGGGAAGCGGAAACAGCTGCTGGTGCAGACCATCCAGACACGCTGTCAGCTATGGCAAATTTGGCTGTCACATACCGTGAACTTAGAAGGTACCAAGAGGCAGAGCCCTTGAAAGCATTGTGCTGGAGAAGCGGAAGCAGGTGCTCGGTGCAGACCATCCAGACACACTGTCAGCTATGGAAATTTGGCTGCCACATACTGCAAACTTGGAAGGTCCCAAGAGGCAGAGCCACTTGAAAGCATTGTGCTGGAGAAGCGGAAGCAGGTACTTGGTGCAGACCATCCAGACACACTGTCAGCTATGGCAAATTTGGCTGCACATACATGAACTTGGAAGGTACCAAGAGGCAGAGCACTTGAAAGCATTGTGCTGGAGAAGCGGAAGCAGGTGCTGGTGCAGACCATCCTGACACACTGTTGGCTATGGACAATTTGGCTGCCACATACCTGAACTGGGAGGTACCAAGAGGCGAGTACCTTGAAGCACAATATGACAAACTTGTTGGCAATGATAGTGAACTCTGAAGCCTGATTGTTTAGGTACCATGTTGCTTAAGTGAATGGTAGTGAACATTGTATTTGAATTCCCTGAAAATCAAATGGAAGTTGGATGATCAATAATTGAGTAGGTATGTGTGATAGGAACTACCAAGCATTTCAAATGAGGATGAACATATAATAATGGATATGTCCCTGACTGTAGCACTGTTGACAACTTGCAGCCAATACTTGGTACTAAAAACTTCATGATCAACTAAGATCTTTCGATGACATGGAGGGTTCGAATCCCTCCCACAATGTTATATTATTAATTAATCTAAGTAGTCTCGTATGGTGGATGCTTCAAGTTACGTTACGAAACAAACAAACCACCAACACCACATCGTCAAATTACTGAGAGGATGGTTTCCACTGGGAAGTTGGAATATATATCGTGAACAGGTATTCGAAGCGGGTATTCGAAGCAGGTGTTGAGACAAAAATTGCAAGGGGCGCGTGTCGGTTGAATTCAAGCCCGGTTGACACGGGCGTGATGGCTGTCGGTAATGTGTAAACATCCCGGGCTCCCAATTTCTTTCCTGCTGTTTCTTTTTCGGCACTTCACCCGAGTTTTCTAGATCTTCCTCGTCCTTCCCGCTTGGGAACAACCACTACCCCAAATAATTCCATCAATGCATCGGCATGCGGGGAGCCAGTGCGGACCGGTGGATCAAACTGCGGAAAGACTGGTGAGAGCCACACTAATGGAACCATACATACAGTAGGCCCTGATTTGAGACCTGTACCATGACATGCAATGCTGACCAATGCCGATCGGCGGTTGCTCTTGACGAGAGAGCAAGTGATGGCTGAATAGGCCGACTACTGCCGGCCCAATGGCGAGTCTTGGCGACCTCGTTCGGATCCGATTGCCTCCGATTCAGATAGTGTACCACTGGCATTTTCGACCATCACATCGTTTCTCTGATTTGTTCATCAGTCCAACATTGTTCATCTGTTCAAACTCGTCATCATCAAGTCGTCATCAAGACTCGGACGCCGCCGCATATCAAGCACAAGCAGAGGCTGTGTCTCCTATTCAGTTCTTCTCCCATCCCAAGCTCGCTCGCTCCCTCACTCGCCCATTGATGGTCTTACACGCCCCACCTGCTCGAAGCACAATGGACGACTGTTGTGGTGTCTGCTGTATCTGCATATCCGGTGTCGGTACGTCTGCGTCCGTCACTGCATACACCGCGTGCCCGAGTGCTCACCTTGTCACCTTCCCACCCACACGCAGCTCTCGTCTCCACGGCCTTCCGCTACGTCCCCTTCCAAACGATGTCCCGTGCCTCAGCTGCTGCGGCAAAGCCGACACGACGACTTCGGCTCGGTGAAGCCTCCCCAACTCCGCATTCACGCCGACGGCGAGCGATCCACCCTCTACGTCATTGCTGCGCGCACTTCACAGCATCGCCTCCGGTTCTCGCTCCCCATCCTCGCCGCGATGCTCGCTTCGTGACTACACCGAGACGTCCAAGTAGTTCGACGTGGTGGTTGTGTTGCGAGTTTTTCGCTGTTTCAGGTGGGTAGTTTTTCGTTTCCCTTTTATTATTATTCCCTTTTTTTGTTGGGGGAAGGCACGTTTCTCCTCACGAGCTCGCGGACGCTCGTCGCTCCACCTTCTTATACCGCTCTTCCAATTCTGTACTCCCACTTCGCCCTTCACTCGCCGATGTCGACTCACCTCTTCTTGTCTTGTACCTCTCTTTCTTTCCTTCCTCTCTCGCTTCCACTACCCCACTAACACCCCCACCAGTCCTCCGCAACCAACGATGTTCGTCCCATGCACCCTCTCTGCCATCGCCGATGCTCGCGACGCCCTCGCACGCCTCTCGCTTGTCTTCCGCACGCCGCTCTGCGAGGGGCGCCATTTGTGGTCGATCCGGAGCAGGAGGCGGCGTGTGGGCGAAGGGGCAGGGGTAGGTGTGGAGGAGAAGGCGAGGGGAAGAAGGAGAAGAAGGCGGGGAGAAGGAGAAGCAAAACGAAGAGGAGCACGCACACGAACCCGATGTACCGCCCTTCCCCTGCACGACATCACGCTCTCCATCCCACGTGCATGCTCGCCGCCATCGTCGGGCGCGTGGGAGCGGCAAGTCGGTAGTCTCCTGCAAGGCCTCATTGGGAGATGCGCTCCATCGACACCGGGGCAAGTGGGCATTTGCGGAGCGTGGTGTATTATCCGCAGTCGGCGTGGATACAGATTGCGACTTTGGTGAGTGCCTCTGTGCGACTCAAGTCGTGGGTGCTGGCTGATTGATGATGGGGATGTGCGTGTGATATGATTTAGATGAAACGTGCTCTTCGAGCAGCCGTTCGAGGAGGATAGGTATTGGCGATCATCGAGGATTCGTGTTTGCTCCCGGATGTGCAGCCTCGTGGATGGGGACTTGACGGAGGTGCGTTGTGTGCTGGGTTCTAATGTTGATCATTCACTCGGCTGATCTTTTCTTTTCTTGTTGCTGTAGATGTGCGGTGGGACTCGTTCACGAAGAAAAAATGATACATCGAACTGATTATTTAACAGCGGCGAGAAGGGGATCAATTTATCGGGTGAGTCTCTCCCAGACATCCGCTTCCGCTTC